>OVAN01003716.1:0-28080 GCA_900406275.1 Anastatica hierochuntica
TTGAATCTGTGGAGAAAAAAATCAAAATCAGGATGCCTAATTGTTGATAGCCAACAATAAACAACATTCATAGTTCATTAAGCTCCAAAGTTTATTTTCATTATAGTATCATTGTGTATTTGATTTTTGAAGTGTGGCTTTTGTGATGATTAGGTAGTGCTGGCGATGTGTAGGAAGATTAAAAAGTCTTTGTTTATGAGCTTCCAAGCAAATACAACAAGAAAATACTTGAGAAGGACCCGAGATGTCTAACGCACATGTTTGCTGCTGAGATATATATGCAACGGTTTCTTTTGTCTAGCCCCGTTCCAACACTTAATCCTGACGAAGCCGACCACTTGTGATCTCACGCCTAACGGCCTTCCTCTGCCTTTTAAATCACCTCGGATGATGAGAAGTGCTATTCAGCTCATTGCTTCCAACTGGCCATACTGGAACCGCACGGAAGGAGCTGATCACTTCTTTGTCGTGCCTCATGACTTTGGAGCCTGTTTCCATTATCAAGTAAGCAAAGGAATCTTCTCTGAATCTCCCTTTTTCTACCTAGGCTTTGCTTCATAAATGCATCTGTACTATAGTTAATGATTGTGTGCTACTGTTGAACTTGTTTTACTAAATTACTTCCAGTTCTGCAAGTTGTGATAAAAATCCTGTTTCATGCAACATATTAACTGAATCCCTAGTTGTGTCTACAAATTCTGATGCATCTTTATTTGTATTTGAAAGATCCATGTTGACGCCTTGTGACTTAGTTGTGCACACATTTCATCAACTTCTCTCGTTAGTTCTTTCTTGATTGAACTAGTAACCAAAAGTATATATAATAGTGTCAGCAGCTCTTAATGCTTCTCTTCTAAAGTGGCTAAGCATTTTCGCCGAAATTTTTACTATGATTCGTGATAACAAAGACGCATACCTGCAATACTGCTCTTAAGTGCACTGATCTCTTGCTTGTGTTTGCCTGCTACAGGAAGAGAAGGCACTAGGAAGAGGCATACTACCTTTGCTTCAACGGGCTACACTGGTGCAGACATTTGGACAGAGGAATCGTGTTTGCTTGAAAGAAGGTTCAATTGCTGTTCCTCCGTATGCTCCACCACAGAAGATGCAGTCACACTTGATTCCCGAGAAAACGCCTCGATCTATCTTCGTTTATATGTGGCGTCTCCTTCACTCAGTGACTAAGATCAATGAACCAAAAAACAGAGTAACTAAGACAAAAAAACAGAGTAATCAGTCTTGAAAGAGTTAAAGTAAGATCTAACATGAGGTTCCAACTCTTGAAAGGTATTAACGAGTACAAAGTCAGCTTTCAAAGTCTGTAAGTAAGCATGGTAAGACCTGGGAACCGGGACGAAAGATGGCAAATCTTGGAGTTCAAGAAAAGGCAAGTCATCAATGAGAAGCTTCAAGCTTCCGTGGTTTGTGTAAGAAAGACAATAAACGTAGTTAACAGCACAAGACTGCGTGAAGAAAGGAGCTGCAGCTAAACCGAACTCTTTCACAACGTCAAGTGCACAAGGCATGAATGCATCATAGACTATACAAGTGCTGGGGTCATCACTAGTCTCGTGTTTGAGGATGATGTCTGCAATGGATTTAGAGCCGAATGTTTTGAAGTTTTGGAGGTACTAATGGATGGATCCGGCCGAGTCAAAGCCGTGGTGATCTTAGCCATCAGAGATGGTGGCTGCTATGGAGATTGGACCAAATGGGCCAGGTTTGATGGAGTTGAAGATGAAAGTAGTTAGAGTGAGAGAGGCTTTAAGACCTTTAGAGACAACTCGTTTGCAGAAAAGATTCTCTACGGTTCTACAATTACAACAAGAAAATGACATCAATTTTATGTCTTCAAGACACTAATAATATCTGACATTTTGAGATTGAACTTGCTCTTCTCTTGTCTTGTATGTCTCTCTCTGTGTGTTCTGTTTTTAACACATGTGACATAAATAATTCAACAGAGCTCGAAAACAACTTGCAACGAACTGCCAAAATCTAATAACCTCCCATTATAAATTCTCACCTATCAATATTAATACACATAACATGTTTTTGTTGAGGGCAGAGCAACTGAAACCAGACACTAGAATACATCAAACCAAACTAGAGTCAATCGTTTTCGCTTAAGATGAGTCTTCTTCGCCGTCAATAGAACCCGAGTGACTCAGCTGCGGATCTTTATTGTTAACCATCGGAAACAGTGGTGTGACGTTCTGGTTTGTTGGTGAAGGTCTGGACCCGTAGACTGTTCTCTCGTTTATACGACCAACTTCTTTACAAACTTGATCAAGAATCGTCAGAAAGTCTCTGACCACAGCGAAAATGCGAAAAGGATGTGTTTCTGAGTTCCCATGGAAATACTCTGTTACTTCTTTAACCATCTTCGACACATTGCTTCCAAGTGATTGTATCTCTGTGATCTCTTTCTCGGCTTTGTTCAAGAACATGTCCATTGAGTTTAAGAATCTCTCTACCTCGGTTTCTTGCTCAAGCTCTGCGATTACTTCCTTGACTTTTGTTATTCCGCTGGCGACTTCTGCTGTTTCCCTGTTTAGGGAATTTGAATCCATTGCGGCTGCTTTCTTGACGTTTATCATCTGAGAGCTAAGACCTGAAACCACTTGCAAGCCGAGCTTCTTGAGCTCTAGGTCGTCTTGGAAAGCAGATTGCTCAGCTCTGTTATCGCCTATTGGGCTTTGTGTCGGAGTAGTAGAAACCCGAGCTCCTTCAGCTTTAATGATTTCTTGAACAACAAAATGCAGTAAGGTGGTTTTGCCATCAGTGCCTTTGATATCTACAAGCTTTAAGAGAGTGTCAAGCTTGAAAGCATGTGCATCGCCTCTATTAGTTCCTATATTCATCCGGTTCCCAGTCTTGAGCACTGCTTCAAGAAGCTTCAAGAACATCCGAGTGTTCTTTAACTCGCCACAAGCAGCCTGAAAGTTTGATCATGTACATATGAATATTCTGTTTTTGCACCGCAAATACATTTATGAGGACAAGTATAGTTTTACCTCGAGGGTGTCGAAGGATCTTCTAAGGTACTCGGATTCTGATTCAAAGTTGACTATGTAAAGCATCGCATCGATTCTCTTGAAAGCAAAAGGAATGTTGAGCAATGCTTTGAGGAATTTCTCCGCAGGTCCTATCTTGGAAATTGATTCATCATCATCTTTAAGCTCCTTAAGCTTGGCCTCTTCTTCTTTGGTAGGAGCCATCTTAAGTAAGCATTCAAGAAGCTCAGGTCCCAACGTATCCGAGTTGCCTGATTCATAAACAAGTATATATATTGAGAAATTATCAGAGAGTGAGTGAGAGTAACACAAACAAGTTTCGAAATTCAATTTTGGCACTTCCGCTTAAGGAATAACAGAGTGGATAATAGCTCACCTTCTACAAGAGCTTCACATACTTCATCAACGGTTACATTAAGAGCCCTTAGCAAAATTGCAATGTTATGGGACTTTCTTGGATCAAGAAACCGATTCTCCTGATTCGCAGATTGAACCAGACCTGCACTTGCTGCATCTCTTGTTCTTGAACTTGGATCATTTGCTCTAAACAATGTCTCTATCATTTCTTCATTCACTCTGTAAAACACAAACGAATCACATCTTAGCGCGTATGCAAAGACAGAAACGAAACGGATCAAGACTTTCGGATTCGAATTCGTTTTCTTACTGAAAAGAGTTTGATTTGATTTGATCCCACACCATAGCACGGCTTGAGCTTGCTCTAACTTTGTCCCAATGTAAAGGTTTCAACTTTGGTTTCAAAGTCTCTTCTTTCTTCTCCTTTAGCTTGTCATCCTCATTACCAGAATCTCCTTCGGCCGGAATCTTCCAGAATTGCGTCGGCGGCGGCGGAGGAGGTGGTGGTGGAGGTGGCCTCGCCGGACCAGGTTGCTTCGAAACGCGGTCGTTTGAACTGTTTTGACTGTGCAGTGACAGAGGAGGACTGTGCGACTTAGATTTCAAGCTTGCTGCTTCAGAACCATTCAACGACGACTCGGAATTAGTCGGAGAACACGAGTTGGAGTTGGAGCCAATTGTACTCTTTGTGCAAATCTGATTAACATCTTTATCATTCGTTAAGCTATCCCAGACACGTGTCGGACTCTGCTTACGACCTGAAGATCCTCTCGGAGAAAAAAACTCGTCGTTGTCGTAATCATCTCCGTCAAAGTCTTGTCTTTTAGGGTTTAACTGTTCAGTGCTTTTGTAAATGGGGGAGAAAGTTGGGAGCTTTGGTAAAGGAGGAAGAGGACGGAGCTCCGGCGAGCCTAGCTTATAGTGTTGTGGGTAAGAAGAAGAGGACGAAGACGCCGGAGCGGGTAACTCCAAGACACCGGTGTTACCGCCGGGAACGGAGATGGGGGATTTTTGCTGATCTAAACCGCCGCTTCGGGAGTTAACCAAAGTACCTAAATAGAGAAACTCAGAGGAAGTGTTGGAAGAAGTGTACTTCGGAGGTTGTTGTTGTTGCTTGCGTTTGAGAGAGCCGTCAGAAGGAGAGGCGTTGAAGAGCTGGAGAGAGTCTGATCTGACGGATTTAGTGTCATCAGCAGGGGAGGAGCGTCGGCGGTGGCGGTTTCGGCGGATGAAGATGATGAAGACGGCGATTAGGGAGAGTAGACTCGCGGCGGAGATGACGGAGGCGATTATGGTGACGAGCTTGGCGATGTGGTGGCTGTGGTGAGATTTGGAGGGGTTGCTGTGTGCTGGAAAGAGAAGAGAAGAGATGTTGGCGGGAAAAGTCGGGAGTGTGCCCGGATGAGGAGGAGGTGGAGTGGCGGAGTAGGATGGGTCGGAAGAGGGGAAAAAAGGGTTAGGACGCGGCGGCGATGGAGGAGAAGGTGGAGGGTTAGTTACGGAGGAAAAAGGGTGTTTTTCGTGCGGCGGCGGCGACGTCGTTGGCTCTTTCTTGCGGTGGTGATGAGTGCCAGGGGAAGGCGACGGAGGTTCAGAAGATGACGGTTGTTGATACGGTGGTGGAGCCACCGGGAAAAAAGGCTGATGAAGCAAGTGGCGAGAGTGGAGACGTTGATCGGCGGAGGAAGAGAAGAGGAAAGCGGCAAAGAGGAGGAAGAAGACGAAGGGTATTTTAGTCATTAAACAAAACTCCATCGTGTTCCTCCACACAGAACTAGTTGTGGCATTCAAAATCTGACATTGAAGAGAAAAGAGAGAGAGAGAGTGAAGAAGTGTTTTTGGTTTGGTCGATGAAGAGAGAGAAAGATTAAAGGTTTGGTCTTTACGAGGAAGAGACTTATTTTAGAGCGAGAAAGAAAATTGGAGGGAATAGTAAGTAGGTGTCATTTACTTAAAATAATTATTTGATTTTAATTAAGAAATTCGGTAGTAGTTCGTTCTTTAATTTCCTCTATTTATTTCCACGTTTCATTTTATCCAAATAAAAAGCTTTAAATTTGTTTTCTCTGAATTGAAAAATTATAAATTCCTTCAGAACGAAAAATTAAATGAGATGCTGTTGGGTTGGACCAATTGTTAGTAGAAAGATCGATTTTCGATAATAATGATTGCTGTAATAATAATGGACATCTTTTCCAAAAAGGATTTCTTCAATTAGAACGAATTAATTTTGATTAAATGATTAATACTATACATAACCAGCATCGTTTTCTGTTAATTATCATCTGTTAATGAAATTTAAAGATTTTGATTGTGACTTTTCTTCTTACTACCGTAATTAGTTGAACATTTTCAGGTTTCTTCTTTTTGTTTTGTACTTTGAATTTGTTATGTAAAGAAAAATAAATAGAATGTGAGTAATTAATTTTCTAAAATGGTGAAAAAATATTTTAATGGCTCTCATGATACTATTCTGGTCTGTACTGAATAGCGAAGTCAATATTTTCTTACAAGCACTGTAATAAATAAACCGAATTTATTGAACTCGAAGAAATATTTACAATATACTATAAAAAAAACTTGAAGAACGTTTCTTTTAATTTCATGGTAAAAATGTTTTTATACTTACAAACCATTTTTTAACTAGACGATTTTTAAAACTATAGTAAAAATAAACTTAGAATATAACTTACAAACAAAAATGAATTGCCAAAACTAATTTAGTAGTTACAAAAATAGTAGACTCAACCTTCAATCAATGTAGTCGATACAATTCAATGACACATAGCTGTTTGATATTATATCGTGTGCCAATGAAAATGGACAATGTATTTATATAGTTGGGGATACTTATCTAAATTTATTACACGCTTTTTAATCTTACACCATAAAAATATTGGAATGTAAAGATTGATAAAGAAGATTGTAAGACCACAAAACACTAATGATAATCGAATTGATTTAAGTGTTGAATACATTTATTGGAAAACATTTGGGCTATGAGGCCTGATATTCTAATTTTCCGGCTACATTCAAACGATCATCAAAATAGACACGTATTGATAATATCATAATAATACATTTATTGGAAACATATGGGCAACTGTGATAATATCATGAGGACTGTGATATTTATAATCAATGTACTATTTTCAGTTTTTTTTGTTCATTTTAAGAAAAAAATATTTTAACATTTTACAGAAAGATTCAAAAGTTTATTTTTTGTTTTACTAAAAATAAACATGATTTCCTAATTAGTTAAAACAATAGTCAAATAAGTTGGGGAATACAAATGATGCATAATTGATTTGGATAAAAATTGAAAATATTACATAAATGGAACTTGTTTTTGTTCAAACATAGAGAGAATCTGGCAGTATATACTATTATTATTACAAGTTAGAAAAATAAGTGTTGGGATATGCATCATTTTCCACTTATCCAAAGATTCTCTTCTTTATTTTTTTCCTCCTAATTTTACTTTTTTAACTATTTTATTCACTTGTTTATAAATTTCACCCTATCATTTCTCCAAATATTATACAATTACCCATAAATTTGAAAAATCCTAGTTAGGTTAATAAAGTTCTGACTAATCTAGTTACTTGCATTCATTAAATATTCTATGTATTAATCAGATTAATTAATTAACAAAAGAGGGATGGTAACAAAACATTCCCTCTGTTGAAGAAAAGGTTCACTATAAGTCTGTACACACACCATTAAAAATACTTGTTTAAATATTAAAATGTCTATACACAAAGACAAGTGGCCGAAGACATTGTAAGATGGTGGTTAAGTCTGAATAGTTAATCTTTATCTTTAGAGTACCAGAGTTCGACTCTCTTCCACCGCAGGGGTAGAGTGAATATGTGAAATTAAATAAATTATCGGATCGGCCCGTTTTAGTCCGTTTATTGACGGGAAAAAAAACGAAACGACGACGTATAAGAGATTCGTCGGTGAGAAATATACTCTCCGACCAACAAAAACTGAGTACAGAGGTAGACGACGAAGCTTTTTTCACAGTAAACCCGTGAATCACGCATATCCATAAACGTTGAGTGACATATCAGCTTTTTACTTTATTGACACGTGTCAGTCTCTTTTTCATTTTGTAACGCTCTTGTTCACCGGCGATCGCCTGTTCCGGTAAACTAAGCTACTCTTGAATTACGATGTTACGCTTTCAACTACGATACATATACATCATAAATTACAAACTAGTAAGTATCCATACCTAAAATTGTACGAATGATATTATGAATCATCTCTATCACTATTTATTATGGATTTGATTTTCAAATGTGATTTGTGATTGCATTATTGCCAACGTGAGTTTATTATAGTATAATGTGATTGTGTATGATGATAACACAAAAATAAAGTAGGTTGACAACAAAAAAAACAATAGTATAAAGTATTAACGATTTGAAACTAAAGAAGAAAGTAAAAGGACGTCATTATTATTATTATTGTCAGTGATTGAAAGTGAGAGATTTTCAAAAATTTGAAGTGATTTATAATATTGGAAAAAAGCATATAATAAGCAACTTTTTTGGAGGGTATTCATATGAAAATGTAACCTTTTTAAGGTGATTCATGCTACAAAAGCCATGAAAGCCAAAATCTTTTGCATAGGATTAGATTTTTGTGGAAAAAAACAAAGCAAAAGGAAAAATTTTCTTATAAAAAAAGAAGAAAGAAAAAGTGGCAAAAAATAGAAAAAGCCAAAGCTAAGTGCTCCAATATTTTGAATCATTCAATAGATATATATCTTTGTTTGTTTTCTTGTTTTACTCGAATAATTCATGAAGAAATGATAAAGTTTCTTTTCAAAGAAAAGCATCCAAGTGGAAAATAAAGGAAAATTAAAGAGCCTATTTGTTTATGATATTTAGCATTTTGTTTTGTAGATATAGAAGTTTAAATTTGGCAATATTTTTGAAAAGAAAAAAAAGTATCATGATAATTAATTAGGCTTTGGCCCATTAATAAACTATATGGGCCGTTTCTTTACTTTGAAAATCATTTTGTTTCGAGAGTTTCACTGTAGTTAGAATGAGAATCATTGCATCAAAGTTTAGTTTGAACATGTTCTACAACGTTGTAAGCTTGAGGATTTGTAGCTTAGCTTCCCAGAAGGCTATCATCTCACTCACACTCCTCAAGCTCATCCTCTGAACCATCAAATTAGAGACAAAGAGGAATCTAGGAGAGCAAGATAAGGTTGTAGAGGAAGATAACATTATCAAAAAGAGTTTAAAAGTATTGTGGCTTTGAGCCTATACCCCCATCAAGCATCTCCCACAAGTATACACATAAGACAAACAATGAATTTTTCCGAATGTTGTCCAAACCGAATCGGTATGTCTTGTTCATCTCCCAAAATGTTGTTCTTCAAACTATTGCTGATATTCTGGATTGAAAGCGAGTGCCTCACGGTAGATAAGCTCCTTAATCTGCTCCTCTGAGAGTGCGTGTTGCTCAAAATCGAAGTTGAAAGGTATCGTACACTCTGGCTCATCGCTTATGTCGTGCAGCGAGTTCAGGTATGGATGGGCCAACGCGTCTAAAACTGAATCAAGAATCAACAAGAGGTGGTCATTTCTAACTACTGAAGAATCAAGAAATCCTTTTTTCCCTTTTGCAAGTTATGGATATTAGGAACTGACCTGTGATTCTTCGTCTAGGATCAAATGTTAACATCTTCTCCATAAGGTCTATAGCTAAAGGATGCACTGTTGGGAACTTATCAGCGAAGGACTGCCGAGGATAAGGTGGAAGCTGTCTTATGTATCGCTTTGCGTTTTCGTTTAGGAACTCAAGCTCTTCTTCTGACGGAGTTCCTATGAGCTGCACAAAAGCATTTCCTCCCAATCATTTTTTTACCATGCAATATTTAGTATTTGTTTTCTCAAAGAAAGATTACTACTTTACCTCCATGAGCAAACGAAGCTGATGAACATGATCTCGGCCAGGGAAGAGCGGCTTACGGTCCATTAACTCCATGAAAATACAGCCAACAGACCAAACATCTATTGCAGCAGTATAATCTGAAGAATTTAAAAGAAGCTCCGGTGCACGGTACCATCTCGTGACAACATATTCAGTCATGAAATCGCTCTCTGAAGTGACTCGAGCTAGCCCAAAATCACAGATCTTTAGGTCGCAGTTAGCATTAAGGAGGAGATTGCTCGGTTTCAAATCACGGTGCAACACATTAGCGGAATGAATGTATTTCAATCCACGGAGAATCTGGTAAAGAAAATACTGCACACAAACGAAAAAGAGAAACAGAGTTGAGTTAGCCCCATTTTCAAGTTGGCTTGTTGGTTTAAAAAAGCAATCTCAAAACTCAAAACCTGACAATGCTCTTCGGATAACGCTTGATTTGACCGTATAATTTGATGAAGATCAGTGTCCATTAGCTCGTAAGCGATGTAAACATCGTTAAAAGCGTTTCTTAACGGTGGTGGTATTACGTCTCTAATTGCAACAATCTGATTAAAGCAAACAGGTTGTAACTAAAATCTATCATCCTATCATACATAAGGCCATAAACAGATGATTGTTAGTGTCATAAAAGACAGAGAAGCACTAACATTTTCATGATCCATATGGCGAAGCAGCTTGATCTCACGGAGAGTTCTCTTTGCGTCGACCTTATTGTCGAAAGCATTTGCGATTTTCTTTATAGCGACGCTCTCATTTGTTTCAGAGTTCATAGCAGAGCTGCAGAATCATTATAAACACACAAGGACACAAAAGGATTAAGCTTTCACTGAGATTTGTTAATCATCATTGAATCAATTTTTAGAGATTTGGAATCAAAAAGTTTGCAACTTTACCAAACCCAATCAAGAAAATGATCAGTTTTCATGAAGGAGAATCTGAGAAATTACCAAACGATGCCATAAGCACCTTTGCCAATAGGCATGACCGGAGGCTTATACTTAGCGGTGACCTCGAAGATGTTTCCGAAGATGTTATACTGAATAAACCTACCGCCGTGGCTAAGAGTCGCCGGAATATTCTCAATCCCAGGCATCTGAGGTGACGGGTCAGCTGGACCTACGGCAGAAGCACCGCCGGTAGCTTCCGTCATCTCTGTATCAGCCGCCGGTTGACCTGCGACACCGTCCATGGCTGGAGAAAAGAAGAAATAAGTTTTTTTTGGGTTTGTGAGGATGGAGATGGAAATGAAAGATCTTTCCTTAATGGGTGAGTGAATGAATGAAGAGAAATCGATTTTCTTTTGGTTTTATGGGTGAAAATTAGATCTGAGAGACGAAGACGAAGACGAAGAAGAAGAAAGTGCGGATCCTTTTAATGGCTTTTTCTATGTTCAACACGCTTGTAATGTATAAAACGATGTTATTTTGATTCATATGTCGACAAACAGAAATTTCCTTAAAGTCTATGTTTCGAGTCTATGCCCAATCTTCAAAAAAAAAAAGTGGTTAACACAAGAAGATGTATTCTGTTGTTCTTGATCTTGACCCATAAAAGAATCTGTTGGAGAAGTACGTTAACTCTCCCATTCTTTGAGCTCGAAAGATGAAGGTGGTGGGCTATTTTGATAGATTAAATAGTATGGGGTTCATTCTGATATTACGTTGAAACTATAAGGGTCTTATCAGTATTTTACATATATGCCCTTCATTTTCTGAATTTCTCCCTCTTTTCATCTTCCTCGCGAGCTTGCTCTCTCTCTCTCTCTCTGGGTTTAGGGTTCAGGCAGTTTTGGGCAACGACGCCGATTCTGCGTCTTTCTCGTCATCACTTGGCTTCGGTGAGTATCTATCTTTACAAGAAACGAGCAATGTTGGGTTTTATCTTTTAAGCAGTTTTGGCTCTTTCAAATCTTCATATAGAAATCTCATGGTATCTGCAAAAGCTTGCTTCTTTAATTCTTCAATGTCTTTTATGTAATTGTAAGTGGATTAGGCATGTGGGATTTTAGTCTCTGAATCGAAAGCCATGACCTTTAGAGATCTTGATCTCTAATGTCTTATTACTTTGATTACTTGATAATGTCTGCGTGTGTAAATATTTACAAACCTGTTGCTTTCGTTGGCTTTACTTGGGATGTGAAGGTTTTCTTGAGACCTCTTGGTGTTTAGTATCTACTTATCGGGTTCTATATTGAGTAAAGCTAAATCCTTTTTCTCATGGAATCCAGTTCTAAAGATGGAGATCATGCCAAGAGAGAATGACAATGCTTTGTCGGGTCCTAGACCGATGGAATGGTCTGTTGCTCCGCAAGCTTCTCCTGGTCTATATGGAAAGCAGCGGACATCGAGCTTGGAAGCACCTATTATGTTGCTAACTGGACATCCAAGTGCTGTTTACACCATGAAGTTTAATCCAGCTGGGACTCTGATTGCCTCTGGATCTCACGACAGAGAAATCTTCCTTTGGAGAGTTCATGGGGACTGCAAAAACTTCATGGTTTTGAAGGGTCACAAGAATGCTATCCTCGATCTACATTGGACCAGTGATGGCTCCCAGATTGTATCAGCTAGCCCGGACAAGACTGTAAGGGCATGGGATGTCGAAACTGGAAAACAAGTCAAGAAGATGGCTGAACATTCGTCGTTTGTGAATTCCTGTTGTCCTACTCGTAGAGGACCACCGCTTATCATCAGTGGATCTGATGATGGAACTGCTAAGCTTTGGGATATGCGTCAACGAGGAGCCATACAAACGTTTCCAGATAAATACCAAATCACAGCTGTTAGTTTCTCTGATGCGGCTGATAAGATTTTCACTGGCGGTGTAGACAATGATGTTAAAGTTTGGGACTTGCGGAAAGTTGAAGTCACCATGACACTTGAGGGCCATCAAGATACAATCACAGGTATGAGCCTAAGTCCAGATGGGTCTTACCTTCTCACTAATGGTATGGACTGCAAGCTCTCTGTGTGGGACATGCGTCCTTATGCTCCACAAAACCGATGTGTAAAGATCTTTGACGGACATCAACACAACTTTGAGAAGAACTTACTGAAATGTTCATGGTCACCTGATGGTACTAAAGTCACTGCTGGTAGTGCAGACCGTATGGTTCACATATGGGATACAACCACACGACGCATTCTGTATAAGCTCCCAGGCCATACCGGCTCTGTCAATGAGTGCGTTTTCCACCCAACCGAGCCTATCATTGGATCTTGCAGCAGTGATAAAAATATCTACTTGGGAGAGATCTGAAACTTGATTGTAATTGAAGTCTTTAGATTCAACAATGTGCTTTGAGACATTTTGTTTATTGAGAGAAAAAAAAAACACATTGCTCTTTGAGTTAAGTAATCAAGAAGACAAATTGTTATTTCCTGCACTATCTTTATTTTCTTCATCTTCTTCTACTCTAACTTTACTTCCACAGCAACTTCTTCTATGTTCTTCAACCACAGGATTCTTCACTAAGCTGTCTCTTTGCTCTGCAAGCTCCAATCTTCTCTCCATAAACTCAGAATTCTCTTTCCAAAACTCTCCATTAGTGTAAACCTCTTTCTTCCATATCGGAACTGATGACTTCAGCTCATCTATCAAGAACTTACAAGCATCCAAACCATCTGCTCGGTGAACGGATGAAACCGCGATGAACACACTGGTTTCTCCTACAGGAACCGGTCCTAGTCGGTGAGCAACAGCAATCTTGTGGATGTTCCAATTTGATCTAGCAGCTGCACAGATCAAGCTAAAGCATCGTGTGGCCATTGGCACATACGCTTCGTACCTTAGCTCTAAGACTGTCTTTCCTTCGAACATATCCCTTGTAGTCCCTGAGAATGTAGCTATAGCACCGGCTTGAGGATCACTCACGTAATCAATGTACTTAGCTATATCGACTTTGCAACCTTCCTCCAAGATTTCAATGAGGTTCTTTTCTTCTGCAGACATCTTTGGCTTTTCTTCTGCAGACACAGTCTAATATAACAGGAGAGAGACAAGTGAACAAATCAACAAAGTTAAGAACAGAGAGAGAGAGAGGCAAATGAAGAAACTTGGAACAACAAAACTCAAAAAGGAAGTATCAAATGATTCAAATCGGCAACAGAATCGCCAAGTTGGTCAATTTCTATCGGATCGAAAGTGTATTTTGAATCGAATAGTACAGAGAATCACAAACACATTGATAACGACAAACCCAAAGTCGTCTCTTTCAGTAATCATTGTAATAACTTTAACAGCTAAAGAAGCCCAAGCAACAAAAAATGGAATCCAGAGAGATTAATCTGACCTTTGGGAGTTTGGTAGGGACGATGAATTATCAAGAACATGTGCTCCACACTTACCTCTCCATCAGACTAGTAGGTTGGTGAGATATATATCGACGACAAATCAAAAAGAAGTTTTTTTTTTTCTCACAACACAAAAATTTCAAAGTCTCTTCTTTTATCTAGATACTCTGTTTTTTACTTTAAGAAATGATGCGAAATTTATTGATTTTCATATAGAAATTTCAAAAGCGACGTCGTTGTGGAGAGCTACAGAGGCATCTAATCTCTCTCTCTACTTCTCTGTGTACATTTCTGAGAAATTGAGGAAGATACAGAGCTAGAGAGAGCTAAGTCATGGCAGCTACATCTTCCTCTGCTTTCCTCCTTAATCCGTTGACTTCTCGCCACCGACCCTTCTTGCCTGAGCTCTCTTCTCTCTCCTTATCCTCTAGAACAACGGTGATCACTTCCGATTTCTCTCCGGCTTCTCTCAAGGCAAAGAGCCGGAGGTATGGCGATGTTGTGTGTAAGGCTGTTTCTGTCAAGCCTGAAGCTGGAATCGAAGGGCTCAATATCGCCGATAATGCTTCTCAGGTTATATAGCATTTCGATTGCTTTCATCTCCTTTGGAGTTTGACTTTCATTTTTCTAATCTTTCCTTTTTTGGATCGATTTAGCTTATTGGGAAAACTCCGATGGTGTACTTGAACAATATAGTCAAGGGTTGTGTTGCAAGTGTTGCTGCTAAGCTTGAGATCATGGAACCATGTTGTAGTGTCAAGGATAGGTGTGTACTCCAAGATTTGTTTTTTAAGTTGCTATCTTTATTCTGAGCTTCTGTTGCTATGGTGATTTCAGGATTGGGTATAGTATGATTACTGATGCTGAGCAAAAAGGACTTATAACACCTGGAAAGGTATGGATCTGAACCATCTTCTTGTTGAGCAAGCTTATCCGCGTGAGTCATTGTATTGTGAAGTCTATTGATTCTTGGTTGTTTAGTCCGTGCATCGAGTGTCAAGCTCTCTGGTTTTGTTTTCTTTACTGCATTTTTCTAGAGTGTTCTTGTGGAATCTACAAGTGGAAACACAGGGATTGGCCTTGCGTTTATTGCTGCTTCTAAAGGCTATAAACTTATCTTGACCATGCCCGCATCCATGAGTTTGGAAAGACGGGTTCTTTTGAGGGCTTTTGGAGCTGAGCTTGTATTAACAGACCCTGCAAAAGGAATGACTGGAGCAATTAATAAGGCTGAAGAAATCTTGAAGAACACTCCTAACTCATACATGCTCCAACAGTTTGACAATCCAGCCAATCCCAAGGTATGTGGTTACTTCGTTTTTGCAATACTCTCTACATGTGGTACGAATCATAAAGCTAGTGTCACCTCTAGTTTTGCTCCATAATAAGAGAATGTGAAAGATTAAGAAAAAATGTAGATACTCTTGTGCATTTCCTTTTGCAACGATCCACCTTGTGATTACCGTTTAGTTTCTATGGCACTTTGAACTCTGTGGTTCCAATTTTTCTAGGCTGCTAGTATTTGCCAGTTTTCTAATATACAGAATATGCAGATTCATTATGAGACTACGGGTCCTGAAATCTGGGAAGATACTAGAGGCAAGGTGGATATATTGGTTGCAGGAATTGGAACTGGTGGAACTATCACTGGTGTTAGTCGATTCATTAAAGAAAGAAAACCCGAACTGAAGGTATATAGAGGATGCGGATGTTAAAAACCTCTTTAATTAGAGAAAGTTTGTCCAACTAAGTAGTAAAGCTTCTGTTTAACTAGTAAATGTGTGTATGTGAATCAGGTTATTGGTGTAGAACCTACTGAAAGTGCAATACTTTCTGGTGGAAAACCTGGTAAGCCAAGGCGTTGATTTTGTTTTCTTGCATCTCGAATGTATTAGTCTACCCCTTTGCGTTTTACTCGTCTTGTATTTGAAATACAGGACCTCACAAGATTCAAGGAATTGGAGCTGGATTTGTACCTAAGAACTTGGATCAGACTGTTGTAGATGAATACATAGCGGTATGATTTGTTGGTTTTATTCTCCTGAATTCTACAGTCATCTGGTTTTCCATTTTAGTAAGAAGATATTTTCGTTTATAATGTATCGGTCGACATACAAATAGGTGTGAGCAGGACAGAGTAGGATGAGATTCGAACATCACCTGTTTTTGGTTGTTTCTTATCAGATTTCCAGTGAGGAAGCTATTGAAACCGCAAAGCAACTAGCTCTCCAGGAAGGCTTGATGGTTAGTTTTGTTTTGTTATTTTGTTCGACTTATTTTGTGAGTTGGGAACAGTCTTTAAAGGATATATAAACAGAATGGGACAATTAGTGATTAAATTATAACTCTTTCCAGGTTGGTATATCTTCTGGAGCTGCTGCTGCTGCTGCAATTCAGGTCGCAAAGAGACCTGAAAATGCTGGGAAACTCATAGCTGTAAGTCCTCCATATATCATATTATTTGTTTAACACACAGCATATTGAATTTTGATATGTAAGTTGATAAATCTTGTTTTCAGGTTGTGTTCCCGAGCTTTGGGGAACGTTATCTCTCAACCCAGCTTTTCCAGTCAATCAGAGAGGAATGCGAGAAAATGCAGCCTGAGCTCTAAATTTCTTCTCTAGTTTCTAAAGAATCTATTCTTTGCTCTCTATCTGCTTGTTTCTTTTAATACAAGACCACTGCAGAAATGTGTACGACTACTGTATATTGCTATGTGCTCCCTATGGAATCTATAAATAAAAAGACAAGATGACTCTTGGTGTTCTTGGAATAGGCTCCTATCTAATCATACCAACGCTCTCTATATAATAACATCGATTCAGTTTAGTCATGTCTGCAAAATACGGTGGTCCCTCGCATGGACATAAGCTTTGCATTAAGCTTTGCTTGAGCTTTGTTGATCTTAGTTTGAGCTTTAACCACGCCAATGAGGAACTTTTCCACTTTGTTTTTAGGTGTGAAGTCAACCGGTGGAAGCTCGGAGGTATTGTATGCCTTTGTAGAGAAAACGAGTTTCCACCTTCTTTACCGATCCACTTTCTTTCCTAGCAAAGATGGTGTTGGCGATGATTGAGGGTGTAGCGCAACACCGGATTCTTGATCTTAGTAAACTTCGCACTACTTGAGACGTAGTATGTATCATCCGAAACATCTCGCCATAAGTTGTTGAGTCCAATTTTTTCAAGTATCGGAAACTTAGTAGCACGCTTCATTGGGAATCCATAAGTCTCATAGATATCTTCAATCGTTAAGGAGTACGCGATCCCCTTAACTTTAAACGAGATCTTTCCTTCTCTTGGCTTCGGCTTCTTCGGGTTCTCGTAGATGACCTTCACCGTACTCACAAAATGCTTTGTTGGTTCTTCATGTTAAGTTACATGGGCTTCCAACTCAAAACCAATTGGCAATGAGTGGAGGAGCTCATATCACTTATATATTAGTTATGATCCCTTGCAACTTCCGATGTGGGGTACTTATCCCTAATACGCCCCCTCGAGATGATAGCTCTCTTGGCCAGAAATCTCGTTATATTTGGGTTTGGATCGATGGACCAACTTTGGGTCAAATATCGGGTTGAATTGTTTGGATCTGAACTCTGATACCATGTTAAGTTACATGGGCTTCCAACTCAAAACCAATTGGCTATAAGTGGATTGATCTATGTCCTTATATCCGATGTGGGATATTAATCCCTAATACGCCCCTTCGAGATGATGTCTCTCTTGGCCAGAAATCTCGTTATGTTTGGGTATGGATCGATGGACCAACTTTGGGTCAAATCGATTGGATCAGGTTGGATTGTGTGGATATGAGCTCTGATACCATATTAAGTTACATGAACTTCCAACTTAAAACCAATTGGCTATAAGTGGATTGATCTAAGTCCCTTATATCCGATGTGAGATATTAATCCCTAATACTTCATAGGTGGGGTCGGTTCATTGTTGCAAGACACTTTAGACCCTTTCTCCCGAGTAGTGCATCAAACTCATCAAGTAATCCTAACAATGTGAGAGTCTCGCGGTTAGCGAATATTGTTGGCTCGACCTTGAACATGTCAATCTTTTACAAGATTTTTGTTTCCTCACGAGTCCATTGGACCTTAGTCCTTTTTCCCGTCGCTCTAGTTGCTCTTGACATTGTCTGTACAAAAATCAAAGAAAACACACGAGAAGAAAGAGTAAAAGTCATCGCCTTTACCAATCCAAAAATTTCAAGTAGTCATTTGTTTCTATAAAGCTAATTTCAATTCTTAGTTGTATAACTCTTAAGTTTATCGATTGGAATTGAGAAATCAAAAGAACACGACAACCATGGTGATTTTTGTCACTATTCACCACCTATGACGTAAGCAACAATATCTCCTAGCAAGAGCTCAAACTTATCAAAAGTAGGCTTATAATCAATTACCCAAGTGAAATATAACCTAATTTAATAGTAATCCCCGGATTCAAAACTCAATTTCACAAATTCATGAGAGGTGGAGAAACAGCAGAGGAGTAAAACCTCGGGATCATGTATCGCAGAAACAACAGAGGAGTAATAGGCTTTTACTCCACACTTGCAACAAAGACTAGACACAACATATCCAAGCTTTTCTCGATCCCAAGAGAAAGACGGTCAATAAGAGATATAAGGCAGACATTTTAATACTAGTGAAAAGCATTTGGTTTCGACTTTTAATCTTAGTGGATGAGATAGCTTCTCCCCGACCACATCGTTAAAAAGACATAACAAAGCAATCATTATATATTGCTGGTCTCCTTAACAACCCACTTGTAAGTAAATTTGCACAACAATGCAATCATGAGAAAAGAAACAACATACTAATCTAAAAACTTAGATAGAAGCCAATTTTTGTTCTACATTTGCTAAAGAATTGGTTTCATTTTTATTTATAACCTTTGCATTACTCCTCGTTGTGGAACCACGAATGAGTTCATTGTAGTCTTTCGATATCTTTGTAATTGCGGACAGTCCAACCGTTTTCAATATATCTGAGATTTCCAGTACTTCATTTTTTGATAGATCTCCAAAGCATATGTCCTCAATGCATATCTGCACAGTAGGTTAATCGTTTGAAAAACTTTGAACTGAAAAATTGAATGATGGCTAGAAAGTAAATCATTTACCTGAGAACGCAGAGTAGGAACGAATTGGCAAAAATCTTCATAAGTGACTGAATTCAGCACATTGAACTTCTCATTTTTGTAGAAAAATAAAAATCTAAATATACCTAAAAACAGCCCAAAATCCTATTTTTGGGAGAATCCGGGTATTTTTCGTGCATTTTATTTTTTGATATTAAGTCTAAAAGTAACTAATAAATACTATAATAGTACTTATGTCTCTCCAAAAGATGACACATATGCATTTTAAAGCTCTAAAAATTTGACATATCATCAATAAAAATTTAATGAAAAAATCAAACCCTCTTCATATTTCATCTCTATACTATTATTTGAGGAGTACATTTGGATATATAACCTTAAATTTGTAAAACATTACATTAGATGCCATTAGAAAAAATGAAAAAAATAATTATAGAAATAAAGGAAAGATCCTCATGTGCATATAAAAATAAGATCAAAACTAAATAACAAACTACTAATTAAAAAAAAAAAAATTATGAGATAAAATTTTTCCACTATTTCATGTTTATAGATATATAATCATATTTTTACCTAAACATGATTGTACATTTAAATTAATCAAATCCTTTATATAAAAAAATAAGTTTATAATTAACACAAGATAACAATAAACATAATTATATAACTCATACATTTATTATATTAAAAATTACATAAACATGTATATTTACAAAATTTCGAAGAAAATATAATTGAAAACAATTTTATAACTATTGTCCTGCGCATTTGCGCGGGTTTAATCCTAGTATCAATTAAATTATATGACTTTTTAAGTATGTTTTATTTGGTTTTAACCATTTCTCAAATCAAAGACATACTTCTTTTAATAAGGTATTTATTTTTCTCTTTCTCTTCTACTCTCTTCTCTTCTTCCTACCTTTTGTCATTCTCAAATGGTTATAAAGATGAAGCATATGTTTGCAATGAAAAAGAAGAGATAGTAGTGCATCAACATTTTGTTTGAAAAAGTTATTTAGGTACGTATAAATTAACATTCTATCTCTATAGGAAACCAATTCTGACTATAAATTTTACTTAAAATTTACGAGAATAATAAAAAACTAAGGAAAGACAATAATAATATTTTATTTAACTAATGCGTACAATTCGAAAATGTTAAATTTAAATTTTTTCGATTGCAACCTTTATCAATATAATTAAATTTTTTTCAGTAGGCGCAACATAGCTAAACAGCTCCTCCTACCAAGTTCAAAGATGTTGCGCTTCCTCCGGTACAAGCCTCATGCTTTTGAAAGAAAGAAGCGCAAAGCCAAATCCACCACCTAAGTCCAATGTTTACTGCCAGAGGTCATTAAGTATATTCAAGACCGACCGAATGATACTAGCAACAGCCACCTGAGCTCTAGTCTAGAAACAGAGGAAATGCAAAGAGAGAGGAAAACAAAACTCCGCAGAGAAAACTGACTACAGAAACCAGACTTTTAACGGTTTAAGTTACTACAAAGTCTACTAATGGACTAAAAACATAGCGTAACCGGAAAAAAAACAAAGCTATTAAAATCACTGCTTCTCAACTTTGTAACTAGACTGACGAACAATTATCAGAAACCGTTGTAATAATCTACACCAATTTCATGAGCAGACAGAATAACGAGGAACCGAGAGAAGAAGGCATTCTTTCAGAGCTGCACTTCTCTGCCATGTATCCAACTGAAAGGAATTTTGGGCCCTTTCTTGGCTCTTGCTTGAGCTCTCTCATCCAATCTCCTGATTCTTTGAGACAGTCCGCATAAATAGTCTTGTGCTTTGTTTCCTTCACCTGAAAGCCCTGTCAAGTCCTCAATTTTCCACCTACCAACCAAAAACTCAAGAATGTCTGCGTAGTCTTTGGCAGTGTAAACACCGAGCCTCTGAGCCACGGAAGAGAAGTTGTCAAAGAGGTTGTCGTCGCGCCCATCATACATCAAGTGAGCCGGCATTGAGATTTTCTTTCTCATCATGTCTGCAAATGCCATGACAGTACCATCAGGATCAATCTCAAAGAGCTTTTCGACTATCTTGGTGTAAGCAGTTTCATGACGCTTCTCGTCTGCAGCTATTGTGCCACATATTTGAGCTAATTTCATGTCTCCGTGCTCTTTGGCTTGGCGAGCTGTGTTTCCGTGAGAGATGAAGGTTGCTCTTTCTTGGAATGAAGTGTAGATAAAGCCAAGGTAGGGATTGTTCTCTGTCCGTGGATCCTACATAAGAGAATTGAAGACAATTAGGGAATTATACTAACCAAAGAAAGATGAGAATCACCTGAAACTATCTTACCATTCCGGATCCAATCAAGTACTGAATCGTCTTCTCAATCTGCCTCATGTCAACACGGCCAGACAAGTAAAGGTACTTATTAAGAAGGTCGCCATGTCGGTTTTCTTCTGCGGTCCAAGCTCTAGTCCAAATAGCCCAAGAAGTAGGACTAGCACCTGTTTCATCCCTAACTCCATCCAAAGTGTTCAGCATAGTTTGATAGGTTGGAAGGGCTTCTTCTGTGATCATGTCTCCTACCAACACAACAAAGTAATCATCGGGGAGCTCTCTTGCCCTCTCTCTTAACTCTCTTACCTGATCTTCAAACCCATCCGATGCAGGGTCGGGCAAGAAATCCTGAGGTTGCCAAGACTTCTCCACATCTTTGAGATGAGTCAAGAGGTTCTGCTCGGCCCAGCCTTCCAAAGATTTGAAGATCTCGATCTTTTGAGGTGGCATGGAGTGCAATACTTGCACATGGACTTCTCTAGGTGGCGTAAATGGCTTCTTCAAACTCTGAACCTCCCTGCAACAACCAAAATGAAGTACCATTAGCATTTAGTTATATACTCCACTAAAAACTATCAGGAAAGATCTCTTTGCTGATGTACACAGAAGAAACCAGAGGAACACATTTGATTGCATTTCGATAAGCATTCGTGTCTACATCTCTAACAAGACTTAATACAGGAAGAAAGTGAATAAATTTACAGAAAAGTGTGAAACTTTTGGACGGAAACTAATAAAGAGGGCACGAAGTAAGCATGCTTAGACGCAAAGATGTCAGCTCAAAGAAGCCCTGTGAGCAGCGTGATGATAGCCAACATAATATCTTTCAAGAAGGAAACAGACGTAACGAGATACGTTCAAGAATCTCTTCTCAATGCAGAGACAAAGCCCATCAAATAAGTAACCAAAAATCTTAAAAAGATCATTACAACAACAATAAAGACGATAACTTGAGAGAGAGAGAGAGCAAACGGGAATTGAATCTTCTTAACTAACCACCAATCTCAAGGAAACAAGAAGAACATCAGATTCTAAAACGAGCATTAAATGAATCGCCTGATACAGAGAAAAACAGAGGATGGTTAAAACCACCACATCCATTGAAACCGCATTCGATATATAAGCAAATGTCAGTGAACTAAATCGAGAAACCCAAAGATTCGAAATCGACAAGAGCGCAAAACCCAGAAAGCAATGATTTTTAAAAAAATGAAACCAAATCGATTGTAGTAGCAAGAGAATCAACGAAACGTCGATGGAGAGAGAGAGACTGACTTAGCGCCGGAGCTGAGAGTGGGAGAAGATGAAGCGAGACAGTGAAACTTGAGAGATCTGAAAGTAGAAAATGGCGGACGCAACGAGGCAGGGGATTTGATTGGCTGAGAAGCCAAAGGATTAAGCTTTAAAGCCATTGTTTTTCGATATGGGTTTGTCTTCCTTCAGAGAGTAATTCTCTCTCTCTCTCTCTTTCTCTCCTCGCTTTCTAAGCTCTGAGTTTTGGTTAAGTTTCATCCACAGAAAGAGGAATGCTTATGAAAAAACAATGGAGAAGGAAGAGACAAGTGAGAGAGATGAAAACGACGTCATATTTGTAGTAAAACGTTGTTTAATTAGGTGTCATTTCTAAAAATGCCCTCGAGATTATTTAATATCACAACAATATCTAGATATTTTTGGTTATGTCGGTATAATTATTAGATCATAGTTTTAGAATCATTTTACAAGTTAAAAAAAAAAAGAAATTAAAATCGGAAAAGTATATGATTTTTGAGAAATAACAAAGATGATATACATATTTGATTAAATAGACATTGAAATAAATAATTTTGCATATTTTATCCCCCAAAAAAATAAATTTTCTATAAGATCTAACAAATTGATAAACAGGGGTAAAAAGGTCAATAGAGTGTTATATTTTTTTTTAATTTTATGTTTGTAGTGACCAATGGAACTTAGGGCGTGAGAATCCAATAAAGCCAAACAAGTGGCTAAAGCCTCCACGTGGATGTTCCACTTGGCAACTACAATATAGATTTTTCAAAGTTTTATTTTTTGTTATTTTTCTGTTGTTATGTTACAACACACTCCAAATCAACACACACCAAGCCATATATGAAAGCAAAACAAAGATTCAATCTAAAGAAAATCACACAAATCTGTTAAACGGCTTTCTCGGCATCGAAGCAGTTGAATTAATGCTCAAGTTTCCTACTGATTTAACTGTCTTCTGCTTCTCAAGAACCACACTTTCGGGTGAACCATGACCACTCTTCTTGTAATCACTGCTGTTGCTCATGAGTAATGACCCTTTGTTCCATCTAAACGTATTGTGGTCTTGTTGTGTCGGTGGGTACGACATTCTTCTCGTCTCATTGCTGACCGGTGTTGTACCCGTCATGACCCTCTCTTTTGGATTGCTTTTTGGTCTAGCTTTAGCTTTGGCAGAGACTGTTGGAGCCATGTAGCTTGGGTATGGAGGGCAGCTTGTGAGGCTGCTGCCATCATCTTTGAATGGAGAAGAAGAATCTTGACCTCTTAGACTTCCTCTTGAGTATCTTGATGTGTTTTTCCGGATGGGTTTGGATGGAGTGAGAAGTGAGGAACGAGATGATTTGGGTGTTGAAGCGTCAAAGTTGTTGTCGAGCCTGAAATGGTATTGGTTGCTTGATTGAGACAGAGGGCTTGGGTTCAGTCTTGTTGGTGTTAGCTTGTAGTCTCTTAAAGGTTGGCTATGGCTACGTACAGGACTAGCAAGAGGAAGCTGCTTGTCCCACCGTAGAGGCAACTCGCTTGACTTGTGACTGTTTTTCCACAGCTGCACAGAGAAAGACAGAGAGATATTGGCTAAAAACCCGAAAAGAAAATGCATCAACATGATGGAAATGAGGAAAAAGACTTTGAGTATTGCCTTGTGAGAATATGCATAGGCCATGGATCTTTCTCTCTTGATGATTGCGTCAATCTTCCGCTGTGATCTCGCATCCCTTTCTTCGTTTGTCAGCACACTGTCGTCCCAATGATCGTTACCAGCGGCCCATTTCACTTCATCTCTCTCAACCTGAGCTTGGTTTTCCAACATTTTGATGCGACGTGACTGAATCTGATACTGAAGACGGACAACTTGGTGCATGTGCTTCATTGCATTAACTGTCTGCCGCTTCACGCTGCATCCTCTCATCACCCCTTGAAGCCTGACTAGACCTTTGAGAGCTCTAAAACGCCTCCTTGCCTGTTTCACCAGAGTCAACAGCTTCCCTGTTTTAGTAATGGAGGCAAGTGTAACGGGCAAATCTTGAAACAGAAACAAAGAATGTGTATAGATTACCATATAACCGCTGAAAGCTCCTTGAATCTTTGTTGCAGAAGCATGTTGGACCAGGAGAGTGTGCTTTGGTCTATCAACATTCTCCCTTAGCTGCACTGTCCTAGGAGAAACTGCTCTCGGAGAATGAGCTCTAGGCGAAGGAGGTCTAGGAGTATCCAACCTTGGTGGCTCTGCTCTTGAAGAAGCCTCTCTGCGGAAAGGAAGTCTTGGAGAATCCAACCTTGGTGAGTCTAATCTTGGAGAAGCTTCTCTTGGAGACGGAGGCTTTGGCGAAAGTGGTCTTGGAGTATCCAATGTTGATGGTTCAGCTCTTGAAGAAGCAGGCCTCGGAGGAGAAGCTGAGGATGGATTTGATTGATCAGGAGGTGTAGGAGGCTTGAAAACAAGATTGTGATCTCTCTCAGCCTCGCCTAAGATCTTTTCGATACTACTAGGCTCTCTGAAGATAGGAAGAAATGTATTGGTTTCTCCCCCAAAACCTTTCTTCCTCTTTTCTTTTCCACTCTTTCTCTCTGGTTTATGCTACAAAACAAAAGTTGTTCCAACAAAGAGCCAAAGTATTCTTATCAATCGCCATAAAAACAAAACTCTCTTATAGAATCCAACAGTAATTGAGTAAGTAGGTAACCAGCTTACAACATTGCCTAACTTCTCTTTACAATGTGGAGTAAAAACCCTTTTGACTGCAGAAAACCAACTTCTTTTCTTTCCCATTTCTACAACATTACTTTCCTTTAACTGCCACAATAAAAACAGAGAACTTAAAGGCTTTCACACACCTTAAAGGATCAACCTTTATGGTCACTTCTAAGATCTATGCATGGATGAAGAATTCAAGATCACTGCAAATTGCATATATCTTACTGAGATTGATGGCCAAGGTTTTGGGAGAAAGCGCAAGTTATCATATCTAACTCTTAACCTGCATGATTAAATATGAATCAACAGATAAGGACAGAGGAAGGAAACAACAAGAAAGATCCAAAAGAACACTCATACGAAAACTGCCAAAGAGAAAGAGATGGTTTTTAAGGTTGTTGAGCTTCCATGAAAAAGGAAAGTTTTTAACACTTTTGGACAAATCTTTGATCACCATAGAAGTTATCCTTTTCAAGTCTAAAATCTCTGTAAATTGAAAATTTTGACTTCCTATAAAATTGAGCTCGTTCCCTTTCTCTCTCTCTCTCTCCAAGAAAATCATGCGTTTCACATCCCAACAAGAGGAGAGAAGATCAGAGAGAAACAAATAACAAAGACAGAGATTTTGTAACAACCCAGAAAACACAAGTCACTTACCTCAATTCTTAGAAATTTTGTAGCTTTTCTCAACACATATTAGAGAGAAAGAGAGGAGAAAGAAGCCACCAGAGAAGAAATAATTTTTTGCTCTCTGCTTCCTCTCAGCTCTCATATTTTTCTAACACGTACATTAAAGGAAGATAAAAACACTAATTAAAGTCTTTCCTTTTCATAATTGCTTACTAAGAAAAGTATTAGTCTTCTAATCCTTTTTTGAGATTGTGAGTTAATAACTTTGAAAAGTCTGCAACTTTCGATCTGGGTTTAGTTGTATGGAATCAAAATGTTGAAACTTTTTTCTTTCTTTCGTGTTTCTCTTACCACCTTTTGGATTTTTAATCAAATCAGATTATCATCATGAAGAGAGAGAGAGAAAGCTTTGGTCTTACTTTATTTTGACCTCATTGTAACGCCAGCCAAATTGTAACTTATCTTTTTAGCTAAAAACGTAATAACAGTCTACATCCTTTAATTAGTCACTAATTAAAGCTTTCCTGATATCATCAAGACAAAAAAAAAACATAGATATCTTTAATGGAGAGTGATGATCAACAAAGACTGATTCAGGAACACCAAAGCAGAAGCCAAACCCTTTGAAAAAAGTTCTTAATTGTTACTGTGAATCTCTTCCAGTTCCTAAGCTTAGTAAGATATCTCACATTGTCTGGGAACAAAGGCTACATTGCAGATTTAACCAAAATATTCATCAGAATTTGAGTCCTCATAAGCAGATTCATCAGTATTTGAGTCCACATAAGCTTTGAGGACGCGTTTGTACTTCTCGGGGCTGTCATACCAGGTCGGCGTATTGATGATCGCCTTTTCCAGCCAGTACTCATCGTACATTCTTTTCGTCGACAACTTCTCCATCAATCCACTCCAACTTTCCATGGCTCGGGTCAATCGAACAGTCTTGGGATTTCCCATAAGAAACCTAAAGTAATCCCTTGCAAGCTTGACAATTTCCTCCCCAGTGATAATGTAAATGTACTGCAACAACAAAGGCAAAATATGGATCAAAACATGATACCATACCGAAAGGTCGGTTTTTCTGAAACTTGTGCGTGTCATTTACCAAAAAGATGAAGCCTAAAGTTGCTAAAACCACTTGCAGAGTTTCTTCTGCGATCCCAGCAAGACCACCATCTTCACCTCCTGGCCCTTCAAAACCCCCTTCACCATTTCCACCACTGCCACCACCGCCTCCTCCCCCACGTGGAGGAATGTTACCGCCACTGTCAGTATCATAAAAGTCTTTCTTTTGTATCTGCTCCCGCAACATATCTTCAACTGATTTCTTCCCCATAGCTTTCTCTATTGCTTTCCACGGTGATATCTGATAACAAAATTCATTAACATAATCACTGAGAAATGGAAAAACACACTACACTCTGGTTACTTACTGAGTAAGATCATTTACACACACAGAGAAGAGAAGAACTGAACAAGAGGAAAAGCATCTGACCTCATCACTACCATTGGATTTATCCTTCCCACCAAATAAGCACACAGCAGGACTCTGCTTCCCTTTCTCATTAGGCGAACGACGCCGATGATTAAGAAGAGGCGAAAACTGAGTAGATACCGAAGCAGTTGCTCGAGACGCAAATGGGGTACGAGGGCTGTGATCAAAGCGTGAGGAAGGCCTAACAGTCACACTGGAGATGCATTTAGGCTGTGTTATCCTTGCAGGAGAGTAGGAGGATGGTCGAAAACAATTAGCCTGAGTAAAGCTCATCTCTTTATCCCAATGGTTCTCTAAATGAATTCACTTTCGGATCTTAACTACAAACATAAACAAGCAAACAAACGAAAGGGCATACTCAGAATTTGAACACAGAATCAAGAACCCAGAAAATCTATGGGATGATTATAGAAATCAGAAAACTTCGATGTGATAGAAAAGAAAGGGAATGGTTTTCACGAGAAATCTAAATGTTGTAGAGAGAAAGGAGAGGCAGAAACCATAATCATACCTATTCGAAAACTTGATGAGACAGAGAATTCGAAGCCCTAGTTTCCTCTTGGAGGATTCGATTTCAGAAGGGCATGACGAAAGAAGCCGAACAGTGTGTGAGAGAGAAGGGGGAAGAAGGCAGCAATAGCCTAAGTTTATCTACATCTTGAAAGAGGCGCTAAACGGTGTCGTTTCATGAGGCGCGACGGTTCTAGACCATTGGTTTGGTAGACTTTTTTTTTTTCCTCTGAATAATATTAAAATTAACAAGAAACAGCGTTCATACAGACACTGAAACTCAAGAGACTCCCTTTAGGGCTATACACCCAAAAAAGAAAAAACCATCTTAAAGCTAACCAATTCCTTTAACCGGGAATCTTTTCTCATTCTCAAAGAGGTCATTAAGCCAACGCGGATGACCGACTGCTACATAAGATGCGTAAAAGCTTTGTT
>OVAN01003717.1:0-28079 GCA_900406275.1 Anastatica hierochuntica
GTAGATAAGTTCTAGATTAGAATTTGAGTTCAAGACGGTTCTTAATCTCTTGCCTAATCTATATTTTAAATCAACAATGAAATGTTTCCATGAGAATACCCGATGCCCAACACTTCTTTGAATTGTTTACAACCTCGTTGCTTGCTGCGTTTTCTGTGCTCTCTTTATTTCAATTTTGCATCATCTCTACACGATATCTCTTTAGCTTTATCCCGCTGTTTGATTTTAACTCTTCGTGCTACCTTTGGTCTCTATGGATTCGATCACGAACCACTACAACTTACATATGTACGCTTGCAGTTTATCTTGGGTGAAAATCTGAGCTATCACTGTGCCTGCTCCATATTTTCTTGGAACAAAGACAGAGGAAATCACTCGACCTATACATCACTAAGAAGGAGTTGTGCCTGCTCCTTACATTTGACACAGAAAGCAGAGAAAATCACTCGTCCTATGCATCACTTAGAAGGAGTTGTGCCTGCTCTATAATTTTCTGGAATGGTTCAATAGCCTTGGGTTCGACCCTGTTCGACCATTTTCACTATAATTACAATCTTAAACATTTCTAAACCTAGTTTTTTTTTAATTTCTTTTTGCTTCTTTG
Source organism: Anastatica hierochuntica (assembly GCA_900406275.1). Classification (NCBI taxonomy): domain Eukaryota; kingdom Viridiplantae; phylum Streptophyta; class Magnoliopsida; order Brassicales; family Brassicaceae; genus Anastatica; species Anastatica hierochuntica. The sequence continues at coordinate 605 of OVAN01003717.1, forward strand.
AGGCCTTGATCACAACCCTTGTGTAATCTTGGTGCTTTTTAATTTAAAGTTTGCTTCTTTCTTGCTTCTTTCTTGCTTCTTTCTTCTTTTCTATCATGATCATTGTTTTCTTTCATGTTTTTACATGTTTTAAATCCATGACCAGTGAGTAGATCTATCTTGTGATTCATGGGTTGAGTAGATTAGATTAGATCTAGGTGCTTATTAGGGTGTTATGGGTTTATTACTATTAGATTTACATGATTAAGGAGTGTTTCTTGCTAGATTTGAATTGATCGATCAAAATCTAGATCCTAGAAATTTCACACCCGGAAGGTGTTCGATGAAATTCCCAAGAGAACCTTATGATTGCTATTCAATCTCATCCTATGGGAATAGTTGTCAATGGATGTTTTGGCTTGTGTTAATGACTAATGATTCTTTAATTGCTATCGAGAGATTGGTTTAATTTTAGATCATTAAATGGATTAATTACATGGAAATGGATTAATTGATTGTTGTCTTGTCCTTGAATTGTGTGTTTGAATGATTAACCCTTGTATCTTAGTATCATCTAGACTATCCAATTGTTTGCTCAATTCATGAATCACATGCTTCCATATTTAATTTAAATCCTCATATCACTTCTTTCTTCTTGTTTTTGTTTACTTTTCTTGTTTTGATTTTTTTTTTAATTCCCAAAACCACTCCTCATGATTAGTTTAGCTCAATTGAAGAAACTTGTAGATTGAATGTGTTGATTTTTGCTTCTCGTGGATTCAATAACCCATTTACTACAACTACTAGCCTTAATCTTGAGGCTTAGGAGTTTATTTTGGGATTAAAATTGAAAGGAACAAAATTCTTTATCAAGTTTTGGCGCCGTTGCCGGGGAGCAACAATATTAGCCATTTATTTTTAGATTCCTTATTGAGACTAGACATTTTAACTTTTTTGTTATTTCTCATCTATCTTTTTCTCCTTTCTACCTTATTTGTTGATTGTTCATGCATTAATCTCTTTCTCACATATTTCATCTTTGATTTTTTTTATTCTTTTGTTGTTTTGGAACTTTGCCTACAAAGTGAGTTGTTGTTAATCTTTCATTTACACAAATATTTATAATGGAAGCTATTTTAGAGTTTGATGTGTCTTGGTCTTTGTTTTGTAAAACAGAATGGGAAGATACCACTTCTCTCAACCTACAAGCGGATCTAGCACGAGCAATAGTTCTGTGAGTACCATTTGTCGTCGTTGATTTGAAACAACTTATGGATTCCCCAAGCATTATAGACTTCTATTGTAGACTTCTACAACAGACTACTACAACAGACTTCTACAGCAGACTTCTTGTTTTCATAAAATTTATTATGCGATTATGATATGTAATTGGAATCTTATGTATATTTATTTTGTAACCTTATTACTAATTCTCCTAGATTGTTTTACTAAATCTTTATCCTGCTGTCATAATGAAAATAATGTTAATTAAGACTAGATTCATATTATAACCATCCAAAATTCAGTCTGAAGTCTGAGTGCAGACTTCACTGTGAAATCTGAATGCAGACTAAATCTGCACTCAGACCTACTATTTCAAAACGTTTATGGCATCTCTATTTATCGTCAAGTTTCATCATTACAAGAAAAACACAAAAGTTTAGTTTATGACAAAATAAACTTCATTTGAAAATGAGTATTAAGAGTACAGTGTCTTAAATGAGTCTTTGAATTCTATAGAAGACTTTTGTGGCAGATTTCTATAACAGACATCTTTGTGTTACCTTAGAAGGTTCTCGACATCTCCACTCAGGCCCAGCCCAACATAATTTGCTGCCTAAAGCAAACATCTGAGGGAAAAAAATTATAAAACAACACCTCCGGGATTCGAACACAATACAATTGTAGACAAAGGAACACACAGACCACTAGACTACAAGCGAACTTTTGTCAATTTATGATGCCCCTTGTTTATAATCAAAATTTTGCGCCTAAAGCTAATTCTTTGCCCGCTTCACATCAGGGTTGGGTTTGTCTCTACTTATAACCAAAATTTCTATACCTAAGAGATACATATGCTTATGAAAAAATGGTTGGAAATAGTAAACACAAGATAATCTTAACAAGATTATAACTTACACAATTACATACTTCAATAACAGACTTATATTGTAGACCTCAATATCATACTTATTCAGCATACTTCATTTGAAGTCACAACAAATGAGAAAAATGACTAATCAAGCAAGCATATACAATGACAAACCGTTTATAACCAATTCACCTTAAGCAACAAGAAAGTGAATCATTCTCTACAATAAATAAACATTTAAGTACATTAGCGATCAAGATTGTTCTCCAAACTTCAAGTGAAGTATGAAATTATCATCAAAATGACTAAACAAACATGAAAATACATACCCCAATAATGATAACACAAAAAGATGTCAAAATGGTACAAAAACAAAAACAACAACTAACACACATGAGAGGACAGAAAAATTCAAAACAAACATTATACACATGCTAAAAACACTTTTTAAAAATTTATTTGTAAAGCAGACTTCGACTGAGTCTGCTCCTCAAATGGAAAGTAAACTTCTCCATGAAGTCTACTTTTAAATATCCTTTGAAGTCTACTCCAAAAACACGGAGTAGACTTCTCTGTGAAGTATACTTTTAGACTTCATGTAGATTAGTTATGTAATTCCGATTTATTTTGAGTAGACTTCACGTAAAGTTTGCTAAAAAATGAGGTTAGTTTTGTAGTTGACTAAAATATTGACTTTTCGAGTAGACTTCACGTGAAGTCTACTTAGCTTAGTTTTTTAGTTGACCAAAATCACAAAGTATTGAATTTTTTGCGCAGACTTTTCGAAGAAGTCTATGCGGGTTAGTTTTGTATTTGACCAAAATTTGATTTTTGGAGTAGACTCCAGCCGAAGTCTGTGTAATAGTAGTAGACTTCACCCGAAGTCTGCGATTTTGGAACTTTCCAGAAGTCTACTGGAGCGTTGACTTCCTCATAATCGCAGACTTCGGGTGAAGTCTACTACTATTACGCAGACTTCAGATGAAGTCTACTCACTTTTCGAATAGTACGCAGACTTCACTTGAAGTATGCTCCAAAAAGTCAATATTTTGTGATTTTAGTCAAATACAAAACTAACCTCATCAGACTTCGCGTGAAGTCTGCTCTAACAAGTCAAATTTGGGTCAACTACAAAGCTAACCTCACTTTTACGCAGACTTCACGTGAAGTCTGCTCTAAAAAGTCAAATATTTTGGTCAATTACAAAACTAACCTGCCTTTTGAAGTTTGCACATTTTTTTTTGTTATCAAAGAAATGTGTAGACTTCACGTGAAGTCTATCCAAATATTTTTCAACTACAAAATTAACCTATGCGTTGACTAGTAGACTTCACCCGAAGTCTACTATGGTTGCAGACTTTACGCAAAGTCTACTCTACGTAGATTTGCATCTTGACTATAATGAAGTTTGGAAGTTTGCTTTGATTTGATTTGAGTTGCTTCTTAGCTTCCCCAAGTGCCCAAAACCTAAATCAAAGTAATTTGAGTCATTATTTGTGCTAGAATCGACAAAATGGTGAGATTCAAAATTTGAGATTTAAAGAACGAAATTTTTTGGGATTTCTGATTTGAAATGGAGAGGATATGAGATAATATGAAGTTTTGATAATAATATTGTGGTTTTAGAGTTTGAAAATGGCATTAAAAGAAGAATTCAAACCTTCAATTTTGGTTGCTAATGGTGTTTGGGAAGATTAAAGAAGATGACATTTTTGTTATTATGTAAAGTTATTGAAGGTATTTTAGTATTTTTAAATTTCTGTTTTTAATTAAATAAATTGTTGCCAATGACCAGCTTGGTAAATATGAATTATTTAGAAGGATAAAATGTGGTATTTTGAAAATAGAGGAGAGAAAAGTTAGTTTTGTAATTGACTCAAATATTTGAGTCATTTTTGCAAATGCCCCTAGTTTTTTTTCCTTTTCAATTATTTTTTAAAATAATTCTTCCCAAAACTTCGTTTTGTGATACTTTTAACATTACAAAATAAAATCGTGAATCCCAATTACGTTTCCCCTCCCCCCTTTATGTTTGGTTATTTATGATATTCATAGACACGCGAAAATAGACAGACTTTTTAAAAATAGTCAGGTGTCGTACTGTTTATGTTATCTCAAATAGTAATTCTATTTATTGTTTTAGTTAAAAAAAATTTTTATTTTTTTATTTTTTAGTTGATTATATGTTTTAGAAATTGTTGAATTAGTTTAAGTTTCATATGCATTTACTTATTTAGTAGCCACTTTCAATTTTTCATTTATTTGTATTCGATGATATGAAAATTAATTTTTTTAGAATACATAGACGAACTATATAAAAATTGATTGTCTACTTATATAGTATACAATTCCTTATACGCTATAATAATTTTCGTTTATTTGCAAAGTATATATTTGCTTCGAAAAATTCAAAATACGTTGAATAGGAAAAAAATCTACTTTTTCGTGTATTTACAATTTTGTTTCGATGTATATATAAACCTGTAGAACCATTTGATGGAGGGATAAAGGGACAAAAATGACAATTTAGAATTAAATTTATTTAATTTTTAAATGAAAAAAATACAGATGGCTATATTCTTAACTAATGGTTTTGATATGAATATTCCTTAAAGTAACCCATTTTTCTATTTGGTATTTTTTAAATTTTCCAAAACAGATATATATTTTGTAGATAATCTTTATTCAGTATAATGTGCAGAAGATAGAAATACTATTCGAGATAAAATGACTATTTCCGCGTGTATTTAAACAATTCAAATAACAAAACATCTGTGAAAGTTTACGTGGAAAATTAGTTTATAATAAGGTTATCAAGAAAACAGAAACATATAGTACTGTATATAGCATGACTATTTTACAATTACGTAACTTACAATGTTATTTAAATATCATTATGAAATATATCTTTGTTTTTAAAAATTCAACTTATAGTGAATGTGAAAAAAATCAACAGTTTTTGTATTATAAAATGTTCTATCAAACATTCATATAAAAAAAAAGTTCAAGTAAAATGGTTCTTGAAAAAAAGAAGAAAAAAAGAAATTGAATGTGTGAAAATAAAAATAAAAATGGGATTATATAAAAATGTACACTTTAGTTTTTTTTGTTATACAATGCAATTTATCTAGTTTTAATTTGATGAAAAAAAAATTAATTTTCTGACTAAAAAAACAATTAATTTAATTTTCAATTTCGTTTTTTCTCAATTTCCACGAACTATCCATTTCTCTCTTTTACCGTTTACGATGGTTAATTATAAACAGTAACATCAAATTAAAAAAGTTACAAAATATGTCAAATTATTTGGCACCAACAGAGAGAATGAGAGAGAAAGGAGAGGGTTAAAAAAGCATGACAATGGCTATGGATTTGGGCAAAAGTACATAACATTTTAGATCAATATCTTTTAAATGGGTTCGCATATAAATAAACAAGTTTACCGGGGAAAAACATGCACACAAAATTTGTCTCGTCATGCTCGATCGTCCGTTCTCATCATCTTCATCATCATCGACACAACTCAATTTAATAGTGCATTTAAAAAAAAATCTCACTAAATCACCAAATTTGGTTCAATGACCCTCCTATCTCTTTCACGTGGTAAATTTGTAAAAGCGGATGAACTCGATAAACACTAAGAACTCAAACACAAAAACACAAATCAATTTAACGAGGTTCGACCTTGTGCCTATGTCCTCAAACTCGGTCACACCGAGACACACTTTATTAGAAATCATATCAAGAAGTTTACAACTCTCTTGATTGGTTTTACACAATCCTAAGACTTTTTCCTAACTTTTCACCTGCGATTTCTAACCCACGCAAGATGAAGATGATACAACGATGTTTCTACGCTATTTCTCTCCTCACCAAAACAAAGTATCACAAACTCTCTAAAAAAAACTCTCTCTCAACTTTTTCTATCACGTTTCGCCTAATCCTAAAAGCATCCCTTTCCCCTTTTATATTTAGGACTTAGAAAATCTTTTAACTTAATCAACATATCTCTGGAAACACCCAATTTTCGTATTTTCCTTTTATTTCAAGTTTTTCCTTTTTTTCAGCTTTTTCCACTTCTGCAGCTCCAGTTGGTGAAACAACAACGACTTGTTCCAACAACTCCTGCAACACGTGCAACCTCTACTTTTCTTCTTCAGTAACTTGTGAATAACTTTGTGAATTGCGTCTCAGCTCTAGCATCCTTTCAATCTCCCCCTTTTTGATTGAATTTGTCAACTCAAACTCTCTTCAAGAACTCAAGCTTGCTTCAACAAGCTCCCCCTCAATTTCTTGTCTTCTTCTTCTCTTTACTTTGAAGCTTCAATCTGAAAACTTCAAACCGCCGTAACCTTTCATTCTCTCCTTGCTTGAGTGGCATAATTCTTTCAAAAAAAAACTTATACATCAGCAATGTTGCTAGCAGCATCACAAACTCGGATTTTGTCATTGACACACCATCTCGCTTCTTTATGGTTCTGATCACGTTCATGTCACCAAAATCACTCAAATTTTGGTATGAGTCACTCTTCTTGAGACCTAAAATTCTCCACATATATAGAATCACAGGCTTCAGTGCTTCCAAGTAAGTAATCTTAGACGTGACCTGATGTAGCTCTGCTTCATCCTTCGCCGACATCAACGCACTACTCATAACCAATCTGGCAGACTCGTTGGAACACACATTACTCTGTTCCAACATACTGTCTTCATATAAATTTTGCACACCAAAAGGTTTGACTTCTAGGTTCTTATCTTGAAGATCCACAAGATCGTTGTTGCCTTTCTCCATACTCATATGATCTGCTAGATCAAGATTTCGATTGTTATTCATACGTTTGGAGCATTCATGATGTTCAAAACAAGATTGACTCTCAATTGTACTCATTTAAGTGTAAGCTACAACCTCTTCATTATACAAATCTGTTTTTTTTTTCCACAAAAACTCGAGAGTTATCACCAAAATAAAGATAATACCTTTGTTGACTCATCAACCTCTTCACTTTTGCTTTAAATTTGTAGCAATACTTTTTGATATGACCAATTTTGCCACAGTAGTAGCATGCACGGGTTTCTTTTTCTGCATTTTTGACTTTCTGATACTATGTTGGAACAGATTTTAGTTGTTCCAACAACTGCAGTCAACAGATTTGCTTTTGATCATAGACATGTCTCCTTTATAGCCAAGACAATGATTGATCTTTCTGCTTGTTCTCATAGTCACGACTTTTTCCATGTCTTTTTTGTCATAGTTGCGCACAAGAGACTTGTTTTTAGTCTCAACAAGTTCTTGTTCACACATCTTTCTTTTCTCTTTCTCCAAGCTAAGTTCTTTCTTTAATAACATCTTTTCTTTTACTAGTTGCAGGTTTTGTTGACTGACTTTCACGCCATCTTACAAAATCTTCTGCGTATTCTGAATTTGGNATGTTATGAACTTGGTGAGATGCGTTGGCTCGAACAAACTCACTCTTCTTGAGGTTTTGTTCTCCATTATAACCAAGCCCATAGTTATAGAGTCCAAATCTTCCAACTGATAAGATCTTTTCTAACTCTTTAGTCCCACTGTTTAACATCTGAATCCGTTTCCTTGTATCTGCCAATTCTCGTTCCAACAACTGACTTTTCACTTCTTCTTTACATAGAGCTTCTTTTAGCTTCTCGTTCAAGCCTCTCTTCAACTAACTTCAGTTTCTCTGCAAAAAGCAACTTCTAGTTGTCAAACAACTTTCGAAATTCCACTTGCATATCAAATTCCTTATCATCGTTGTTATCACTTTCTGATGAATCTTTTTCTTTTTCTGCAGCACCTCTATCTGTTCCAGCAGCTTTCTCTGTTTCAGCAGCATACTCCTCTGTTTCAGCATCATATCATCTGCTCCAGCATCAGATTCATCTGTTCCAGCAGCAAATTCCTAATCAATAATCGCTTCAAATGCAACATACCCACCATTCTCATTTGATTTATCCTCATCAGAATCTGTATTGCTCTCGTTTCCATGACTATATGACTTTTCTTTTTTGAAATCCCATGGATACATTCAGATTTTGAGTGCCCAAAACCCTTACACTTCGCACATCTCATAACTTTTCTCTTAGCATTTGGACAATCAGCTTTGTAATGTCCAAACCCTTGACATTCATGACATTGAATCTCCTTTCCCTTGTATCTACTTGCACAATCACGATCAGCATCATAAGGTTTAGATATCGACCTCTCTTTAGTTTTCTCAAGCCTTTTCAATGATCGATTCACACTCTTTGTAATAATCTCCATCTGATTTTTTAGTTCCTCAATTTCCTTACGTTCTTCAGAAATAAATGCTATACCTTTTGAACTGCCTTTTTTAGATCCATGTATCTCCATCTCGTAAGCTTCCAAGTGACCTACGACGTTAGCGAAATCCATTGTGTCAGTGTCTACTGTCGTTGCCATGGAGGTCTTCTTCGACTCAAATCTCTGTGGAAGACATCTAAGAAGTTCCTTACCCAACTTTTTGTCTTTATATATCTTTCTTGTAGTTTCTACTTCAATTGCGATCGCATTCAATTTTACACAAAATCCTCAATGGTCTCATCCTCTTCCATTCTTAAAGTCTCGAACTTTGAGACTAGCATATCAATTCGAGATCTTTTTACATTAGACGAGCTTTCATAAGTCTTCTTAAGCTTGTCCCAAGCATCTTTTGCTGATTTACAACACTGAATTCGCTTAAATTGATTATCATTAACAGCTCCAAATATGGCGGACAAAGCATTAACATTGTACTTTGCCATTCTCTTCTCTTGGTCAGTCCACAAAGCTTCGTCTTTAGGAATATCAAGCCCATCTTTACCTTTTTCAGTAGGCGGCGACCATCCCTTTTCTACAGCAGTCCTCGCATCTTGATGAATACCTCTAATAGCAGCTCGCATCTTCATCTTCCAATGCTCATACTTTCCTTTTTCTAGTACTGGAGTTCAATTCACATCAATAAGCTCTACCGAGCCCATCTGCTCTACAGGATCCTCACCTGTTGTAAGTCTATAAGACTAGGTTTAGATGTCAACTCTGATACCAATTGAAAAAGCAGATGAGCTCGATAAACAATATGAACTCAAACAAAAAAACACAGCCGGAAGCAGGAAGCCAAACCACATTGCATAGCCGGAAGCAAGCTTAGATGAAGTACAACATTGAGATCTCAAAGTAGGGGAATGCCTAGAAGCAGGAAGCTAGACGACATTCCATAGCCGGAAGCAGGAAGCCATACAATCTTGCATAACCGGAAGCAGGAAGCCAGACGATCTTGCATAGCTGGAAGTCAGCCGACCGCCGAATATTGCTTATTTTTACTATTTAAATTAGCAGATAATGATGTATATTCTCGAAAAAGATACATATATTCTGTAGATAATCATGATATATCCGATTCTTGGAGGGATAATCATGAACTCCATGTATAAATATAAAGCTTAAAGGTTAAAAGTGGAGACACGAAACCCTAGGCTAAAGAATTCAATACAACTCGTCTCTTTCACCATTATTGATCAAAAGAGCTTAAGAGATCTTCAAATCATATACGCTATACATTCATTGACCTTCAGCTTCCGTAGTGTTTACAAAGAACGACTAAAATCACTCGTAACAGTTAGCACTATAAGGAGGGGAATCTTTCAAAAACAGCTACGTGACGATGGTTGGAGACAATCATGAGTCAGCAAACATCACGCCTGGACGAATAGAGCTCACCTACGAGGAGATTCGATCTCAGCTAGAAACTTTGCAAAAAAGATTATGAGAGATGGAGCAAGTTTGAAGGCATCAAACTCCAATCGGAGTTGATGCCGCAACTACAGAGCTTCAGGCTTTGAGACAGCACATGGGAACTCATATCAAGACACTCCAGGAGAACACGCAAGTGGAGCTGGAGAACGAGACCCTAAGAGAGGCAAACTCGGCTTTGACGGCAAATCAAACTATGAATCAGAGTTTTAGGGTCCACGTGCCCCGGATGCCAACTCTGGAAACTCCTCCTACTAATAACTCTGAAGAAAGAGGAAACCCAGCAGCAACAGGAGCCCAGGAGAACCAGAATCTTGCTAAAGAGCGAGAAGATCTTATGGACGTAGAAGAGTTGTAGGGCGTAAAACTTGCCCCACTCTCTGAAGAGGCCAGACGACTGGAACAAATATTCTCCAGCAAGTTCGAGGCGCTGCAGTCGGTAATCGAACGACTTCCGGGTTTTGTACCTCCTCTGAGGAAAAGTGCCCTAAGCTCTTATGCGGACACTCCTTTCTCAAATGAGATCGCACTCACCGACATGCCAAAGAAGTTCACCTTCCCATTCATCAAGTCGTATGACGGGACTTCCGACCCGGATTATCACATCGCTCAGTATAAGCAGAAGATGCTCACTGTAGCGATCGAGAATGAGCATAAGGAAGCTGCAATGTGCAAGGGATTCAGTTCTAGCCTAACGGGAGCCGCCTTGCAATGGTTCATATCGATTCCATTTGGAACCATAAGATCCTTTGCTCATCTGACCTATCTACTTGTGGAGCAATTTGCTAGCAGTAGAGTGACTCCCAAGTCCTCTGATGACCTTTAAGAGATCAGGCAGCGTAAGGCAGAGCCACTCTGGAGCTACTTTCATCGCTTTAACAATCAAAAGGTCACGATCCTAAACTGCAGTGTTACCACCGCAATTTCTACCTTTAAAAGAGGACTTCTGCCTGATTATGATTTGGACAAGGAGCTCACAAAATATCGATGCAAAATGATGGAAGACGTGCTCTCCCGCGCCCAGGCGCATATCAAGTGGGAAGAAGACCTACTTGACAGGCAAGAATCTAGGGTCATGAGGACTAAGAAGACAGCCAAAGGACACAAGCCTCTGGGTTAGCCGGACGGCAACAAATTCCCACAAGTAAATACTTGGTCGGACGTATCCAACCTATCAATATCAAGCGTGGAGCTAGTAGGAGTCCTGAAGGAGATGGGAGGCCAAGTCAAATGGCCCCATAAGATGAGGTCGCCTGACCATCGACGGAATCCGAACAAATGGTGCGACTTCCACAATGACCATGGTCACAGAACGGAGGATTGTATATCCTTGAGAATAGAAGTCAACGAGCTGCTTAAGAAAGGACATCTACGAGAGTTCCTCTCTAACAAAGCAAAGGAGATGTTGGATGGCCAGGAAGAAGGTGCCCCAGTAGGCCGTCAAATGTCGGATTCACCAAGGCATTATAGGGTGATAAACGTCATATCTGGAGGGTCATAGATAAGTGGCCTTACACATGCCGCTGTAAAGAAAAGCATAAGATTTGCAAAAAAAAATCATGGCACCCCATAAGTCAAGCGTCTGAACCTCAGCCAAGAAGGCATAAGCTTCACGGCTGGAGGACAAGATGGGATCCTCACCCACACCACAACGCCTTGGTTGTTTCATTATCTGTGGCGAATTGTTTGGTGAAGAGGGTACTCATCGATAATGGAAGCTCTACGAACGCACTCTTCCTGGGAGCATACACAGACTTGAGCCTGACCCAGGAAGCCTTAACCAAGAAGACCACACCACTAGTGGGCTTCAGCAGAGAAGTCAAGCAAACCATTGGAGAGATAGCACTCCCAGTTTGCGCTGGAGGAGTAAACCTGACTACCAAGTTTTTCGTCGTAGACTGTTTATCCACCTATAATGTGATCATGGGCAGACCCTGGATACACGAGATGAGAGTCGTGCCATCAACTCTGCACCAAGTACTCAAATTCCCAACTCCATGGGGAATCAAGAAGATCAATGGTGACCAAGAGAATGCTCGATCGTGCTACCAAACCACTTTAAAGGGAAAGANAAACCTGACTACCAAGTTTTTCGTCGTAGACTGTTTATCCACCTATAATGTGATCATGGGCAGACCCTGGATACACGAGATGAGAGTCGTGCCATCAACTCTGCACCAAGTACTCAAATTCCCAACTCCATGGGGAATCAAGAAGATCAATGGTGACCAAGAGAATGCTCGATCGTGCTACCAAACCACTTTAAAGGGAAAGATAACCCCCTTGTAGCAATTACAGAAGGCACTTCCCGCATTGCACACTGAGGAGCCGAAAGTGGTCAAAGTTCCTTCATCCACCATGTAGTGGAGCTACAACTTCGGATTTGTCCAACAGTCTACATCGTGTAAATAGTTTCAAAACTCTGAAAATGAACAGATAGTTGTTAGGGAAGAGTCACTTATTACCTCAATGGCATGGTGGTGGTGCTCCATACGACAATACAGTTGGTCTATCAAAGAAGCGGCTGAAAAAGAGGAGTGGCTTGAAACCGACCGAGATTGTATTTCTGAAACCTAATCTTGGAAAGCCACAGATTGCTGGCTGAAATTTTTCATCACATGACTCTTCTTGTGATGAGGTCGGGGCAGAGTGTATTGTTCCATTCACCAGCAATCACAATTCCAAAGCATTTGACAGTTTGAAAGCTACTGAAGATGTAAGTCTTTTGAGACATAAGTCGATAGATTCTAGAGCGATTACTAGAATAATATCTAGACAAATGAAGGAAAATGGTGGCAATCATAGTTCTGTGAGCTTTGAGGTTTCAAGGCTTAGAGGTTGTCTAGGGGATGAAAGTTCAGTTGGGAGTGATTCTTCAAGTGAATCAAAGTTAGTGTCATTGATTTCAAGAGCAAGAGCTGATTTATACCGCAAGAACCACAGTCGATCTCTGCCTTCCAGGTCACCAGAATCATCAATGAGAAAGGAGGCCATGAGGAGACTATCGGGAAGGTGGAAGTTGGCATACAAGTTTGAGCAAGAGATAGAAATCAGAAGAAGCAACACATTAGCTGAAATGCTTGCAACTTCAGAATAAAGAGGCCAGACTAGAAAGTTTTAACGGGACTACTTTCGAAGAGAGGCTCAATAGAAGATCTGAGAGTAATGTTGGGTAGTCTGATCTACAAGAGCCTATTGGAATTAGTAGTAGAGATGGTTGGAAAGGTACTGATAAAAGCAATCCTTCAAAAACTAGAAAAGTCGTGCACGAGGGCAGAACTTGTACTAATTAAAAGGACTTATCTTTGAGCTTATGTTTCGCTACGTCAGCCTGAAGCAAAAGCCCCCTCCTCTTGTCACCTAAGCAACCCTTCACCTCCAACACATTACACATCAGTCATTTTACTTTTTATAAAATAAATCTAAAAAAGTAAGAGGATGCAAAAATCCACCGTATAACCTAAAAATCTTTGCCCTTCCTTATCTTCATTCTTTACCGTTTCACAATTGGTGTCTATTAATTCTCCCCCCTACTCTCCCACCGAAACCCAAAAAAGCAAGATGGCTTGAATCCAGAATGGCTACAGTCTATTCGTGAAGAGTTTCTCGGCGGTAGCGTCTGTTGGGTCGACGGAGAAGACGACGATGGGGAGATTTACTGATTCAGTCATGCCGCCGAGAAAGACAAAGATGCCGCCGACATCAATAAGGAATTGAGGTAATTTATTTTTCCCCCTTTCATATTAGAGTTTTAGAATCGAGTTCCGTTTTTTGTCCAATTGACTCTCATATAAATTCGTATTTGTTTGGTTTTTTCTACTTCTCTCTCTCCATCTGAGTGATAATCGGAAATGAACGAGAAGGCCTCTGTGTCGAAGGAGCTAAACGCCAAACATTCCAGGGTCCCTTTTCTTTTCTCTCAATCTTCTCAATTTCGCCATTGATTCTATAAAGCTGTGTTTTTAACTTTACTCCATCCCAACCCTTATGAATGATTTGTCTAAGAACTTTTGAGATTTGTGTGTGGTTACAGATATTGGAGGCACTTTTGAAGCATCCAGACAATCGAGAATGTTCAGATAGTAGATTAAAGTAAGCCTTATGCTAACATTTTTCTCCATCATCATCATCATCCATCAAAACTACTGTTGTTGGATCTATCTCTATCTATTTACAGAGCACCAAGATAGTTAAAATATAAGCTAGAATATGTAACTTACAGGTAACAAAAACATTCCCGATGCTTAATTATGTCTATGATTTGTTGGTCTCTGACCTTGGTAACTAAATTGAATTCAAATATATAGGCAATTATAAGTTTTTATTGTTTTGAGTTGGTTTTCTAATCTATTGGTTCTTACCCAAATCAGAAGTTGAGAAAAGGCACATGATCATGTGTGAGATGACCATTAAACCAGCGATGGAAACAAAGCAGAAAAGGCCACTCTTTAGTTTCTTTTTCTTATGGGTTCTTCAAATCTACTACCAATATGACTCCTATGGAGGTTCCTTCCTAACGTTACTCTATAATCAATCCTCTTTACTAGCTTATGAGTCTTTGCTTCAGAGTTTTTTGTTTTTGTTTCAATGGAAATTCTTACAAAGTGTAAATAAAGACAAACAAATGGGACATGTTTAGTTTGTAGCTTCCTTGCTGATAAAACTGGCTACGAAGAATGGTAAGTCAAAATGGCGCGTTTGAACTTCTCAACATACAGTCAAGTCAATCAGGCCATATTACCAACCATTTTCTACTGGAACATGTAGATCTTTCTAAACCAATATCGCAAATGGTCTTGGTAGATCCGCAATTTTTGTCAGAAAAAGTAAGGTTGCTTTTCTATTTCATGGTTATTTAGGTAATTTTTGAGTGAGATTAGATTGTATTTCATCTTCTACCCAAATAAAAGTTTCATTCATCCACTCAGATTAGAAAATAATACTTGCAGCTTCTTACTTAATTTTGAATTGTTCCCATCTAAAGATTACACACTTTGAATCTTCTTTTATACAATCTTTTTAATTTTCCGCAGATTTTGGAGCATTGGGTTTACTGTCACTGTTTCTTGTTGATTCTGCCTCAAGGGTGTTGTTTCATTTCCCAAATGTAGCAATATTTGGAACCCAAGACCTTAAAACAGAGGATCAAACATAGATTTCCTTGAAAAAGTTTTTTCCCTCTTTCATCTGTATACTACATAACGGATCAAAGAAAGAACAATATATTAAAATCAACTATGGTTTGGGAGTTTCCATGGATCTACTGAGGAAAGCAAGATCATTGTATGAGTTCTCTGTTTTGGAAATTTCTATTCGGTTACTCCCTTTTCCTAAATTTAAATCTTTTTCAACATCTGCTTTGACGGACTACAAGAGGAAATGAAGAATTATATGAGAAAGTGTTAATCCAGAGAAAAGGCTTTGTCAGCTGTGTTCAACAAAAACATTATCTGATGCTAATGTTTAATACCTCATTTTCCTGCAGAACCCATGTGCTTTAGAAAAACCTCAATGTGTATGCCCATAACCTCATCGAAGAGCCAATAAAAAGTTACAACCGCAACCTTTTTAAGGTAAAAGTTTGAAAAAGATTTATGATGTTGATCTATTGTGATTTTGTTTTATTTCCCGAGTTTCATTCTACATTTTTCTATCGTCTCAGTTGTTCGATTTTTGAGTTATGACAAAAATCTACACAGAAAACATGAGTCGTTTCTTTTTTGGAATTTTGATATGCTGATTAAATCTGAAATTTATATCGATTTATTTCATAGCTAAAGAAGAAGAGTTAGCTTTTAACTTTTCTGAATGTCTTCTGATGTTCTGATAGAGACGTAGATTACAGAAATAAACTAAAGAAAATGGAAAACTATCTTATCTTTCTTTTTAGGTCTACTGTTGAGATAAAAGGTATTATATTTGATTGCATGAAGTAAGATTTAATTATTTTAGCTTTGTTTGAATCTTTTGTTTAAGTCAGGTATTTAATATCGTTTGATTCTTTTGTAGTGTTCTGTTTAGATTTTTACTTTTTCAATTGGCTTATTTTGTTTGACTAACTTTTGAGTGTTTGAACAGAAAGATACTTTAGGAGCCGAACATTATAGATTCATAGCGCATTAGAACTTTGGTAGAGGTGTTAAGATCGTTCGTATTTACCAGCTATATAGGCTTTGGTTTAATTCGAAAGAATTCAATTTGCCAAGAACAAAAACATTGAATAACTGATAAAAAATATGACTGGGAAAGAAAAGGAGAGATGGAGCAGAGGAAACGAGGGTTTCAAACCCCATATTATTGGCATGCCACAATTACTCTCAACGGGACCTTGATACATCTAAAAGCTTCTGCTTCTTGAGACTTTGTTATTGACTTTGTTCCATAATTGTTGCTATAAAAATTAGGGCCATTTGTGAATATCATACCAATGGCCATTCACAAAATAGGCCCGATATTGGAAATGATGACACTTAGAACCAGGAAACAATCTACACTCAATTTTTACAAAAAACGTTACAATTGTTAGTTGTTTAAATTTGAACTAACTATAGATAATAAATTCAAAATACACAGTAATAATTCATGCACGCGTATACTTTTACCTACATTTTTTGGCCATGAAGAAAATACACCAAACGCCAAAACATTAATAAAACAAAATTATAGAACAACACCTGCGCGTAGCGCGGGACACAATCCCTAGTCTAACTAACTAAAGGTTGTTGATAGAAGCCTCTCAAGGCCTCCATATCAGAAATTAAACTTTTCCTTAGATGTTTGCCTCACTTACCATCTAAATCATTGCTTACCCTTATCTCTAATAATTGATTGCTTTTTCATGTTTGTGAGTAATGCAAAGCTTTAATTCGAGAATCTTATCTCCGACAAAAAAAATCAAAAATCTTTTCGTTTAGTCTTCCACACTATCACCTCCTCAGAGTTATAAAACATGCGCTCATCTGAGGCTGTGAATCGCATCACTTCCTTATCTACCGGGCTCTCTTCATTGGAGTTGTTAAAAAAAAAAAATAGTTGACAAAAAAGAAAGAAAGATTTTGAAGTGTAAATTATGTCATTGCTAAACTCTCCATAATATATTTTTAGTTGCTTAAGAAGCGAAAAAGTTAGATTGATATTATATATATATACACTAAAATAAAACTAAAATTAAAGTTTAGCATTGTTTAACTTCTAATATAAGAATTAATTTAAATGAATAACTATTATAGTTATCAATAGGTGTTCTGTTTTCGAAGAAACAAGAGATCACCTATTACTACGCTGCGAATTTAGTGAAACTGTTTGGAATAGCATTTAAGATCGGCTAAGGCTTAGAAGAGTCCTTTTCATGACATTGACATCCATGTTGTCCTGGACAAGACTCAACTCTGCCTCTGCTCCTTTGGCGTTGCGTAAGTTTTGCGCTCAAACAGCAATCTACCAGCTTTGGCGAGAGAGAAACACAAGGCTACACACTAGAACTTATTCTTCCCCCTCGACTATGTTCACTACCATAGACTGGGAGATCAAACACACTATTTTTATAAGAAGACATTGAAGGAATTTTAAGGACCTGATGGGTCTTTGGCTTTACTAAGGGCCATCCACAGAACCATGTGTTCTATTAAATTGTATTCCTTGTTTTTTTATCTTTTTTTGGCAGGGAATCAAAAGTATAGGTTTTTGTCTTTCTAGAACCTTAATCATTTAAATGATATTTACGTACTTATCAAAAAAAAAATTTAATTATAATATATTTCTATTAATAATCTTTCATTTAGTAAAATTAAACGTATTTATTGCTTGTATTGAACTTAAAATATTTTTAATTCGAAGCATTATATGAAATAGTTAACTAGACAAAAGACATAGCAAAGAAAAATAAGAAGATCACAAAAGAGAAGAAAACCACAAAAAAGCTTCAAGATACTAAATCGCGATGCAAAATGTTTAACTGCTAATATCAATAAGTGGACAAATAATTAAACATCTATAATCATTGTAAAATAAACATTGGTGGCAGTTTTTTTACTACGCTTACAAGACATTAATAGTTGATCTTCTCATGAACAATATTGGTTTTACATAATTTTAAGAGTAAGTCATCATTGTTAGAAAATGTAAATTTTTTTCTATTTTTAACACTACAAAATACATATAAATTTATAAAAAAAACTTCGCGTTGTAGCGCAGGTATCTACCTAGTTTTACTTAATCTTTGTGGGCTTTCTTCTTTTTTAATTTTTTGGTCGATGATTGAAGTTTTTGTTTAGTTTCTTAGCTTCACGTTTTCTCTTTTTGATTAATTTTTTGGCCGGTTCTTTTGTTTAATCTTTTAGTTTAAAAACAAAACAAAGGCTAAATTTGGGTTTTACACGATTTCGGTAGAGTTAAAATTGTCCAGAAAATATTAGAGAAGGTAAACGAATTAATCTTATGATGCCACGTCAAAATCGACGCATGAAATTGCGACGCGTTGAATTTTTTTCAAACCTCGAAAGAAACTCACATGATAGCACATCACCAACTCTCTCCATGCGATTAACACCCAAGATTTTGATTTCATATTTAATAATAGATAGATGAAACAGACAACATTTTTAGATTCGTATGTAAATTTTGCACTAC
This sequence comes from Anastatica hierochuntica, assembly GCA_900406275.1. Lineage (NCBI taxonomy): Eukaryota > Viridiplantae > Streptophyta > Magnoliopsida > Brassicales > Brassicaceae > Anastatica > Anastatica hierochuntica. The sequence continues at coordinate 19,069 of OVAN01003717.1, forward strand.
TGGTTTAGGATTTCGAAAAAGTTTAAGGGGGTGTTATTCGTTGTAAATATTGAAATCAACTCCAACAGATTTAAAATGGATAATATTTTGAATGATTTAGTAATGATTTTACAATTCTAGTGTAAAATATATATACCAACGAAATCAAATGGGTGAGATTTAAAATCTATTAAAGTGAGGGTAGAAGAATAATGTATGTTGGATTTTACAATTATTCACTACGTATTTGAATATATGGCATTAAAAATTCACAAAATGCACTTGATTTCTATTTGATTTAACAATACATTGAATACAATGTTAAAAGCATTTACTGAGCTTCGTACTATTTTTTTCTATCACAAATACTATAATAATAAAATTACAGCCATTATCAAAAAAATGTATAGAGATATAACTTCGTTGCAGCAAAATCGATCATGAAAAGTAATAAATAATATTTTGCTAAATATATAAAGAAAGCAAAATCGATCATGAAAAACAATCACAAATGACAAGACACGGTCAATCACAAATAACGAGATATGGTCAAACATTGTTTGCTTATATAACTAAGGAAGAAAGAAGGAAAAAAGAAGTAGGAACGTGAAGGAAAGAAAAAGAAATAATTAACGTGAGAAAATATCAATTGATAAATAAGAGTTGATTCTTTATAAAACTGAAAAATATTTAGGTGAAAGGTTGGATTTTGATGGCTAAAATTTACTCATAAAATTAGGGTCAAAGTAATTGAAAATCCTTCACAGTTCTTTTCACAATTAAAATCAATCAAACATGAATAACACAAGATTTTAGTTGATCGCTTCAAATCTTCAAATGAATAACATTAGATTGTAAAATCTTATAATAAAAATATTTTAAATACAACAACCAATAACACTAAATTTTAAACTCTTTTAATAAAAACATTTTTTTCAACGATAGTAAAAAAAGTTCAATACACAGTTACAAATCGCACCATTAACGCATCTGAAGAAGAAGAAGAAGTTACAACAAAGTTTGCATCGGATTCTCTGTGTTTCGGCGGCATAAGCCGCCAATTTTCTTTTCCTTTTCTTTTTTTATGTTTATATAGGTTAGGTTAATAGATTTCTTTCATTTGATGACGATTTCATTGGGTTTCATCACTTTGATTTTCTCCTTCGGTGAGTGTTTTCCGGTGATCGACTTGCGACACTCGCATGCTTCTCTTCCCGGCGTCTTTCCGTTGCTCTCATGGCATTTTATTTCTTCGGATAAATTATCCGGAATGATGCATTTTTCCAGATCCAAATATCAGATCTCCAAACCGCCATTTCCACCGCCATTGGAAGAGACGCTCAGCCTGATGCAAAACCTTGATTTTCTCTTGTTTTTTTTTTATCTATTCTAGTGAATCAAGGAAGTGTCTCTTCATGACACTGATTCATGTAGGCGAGTCGAAATATGGATCGGAGTCCATTACAAGGATGTCATGCATTCATGATTTAACGCACTGACGAAGTTTTCAGCACAACCGTTTATGTCTACCCAAATTTTAGTTAACTTTGCAATGCTTTTCACACTCCAGTGGAGTTGTTTTGAACGGCTCGACATGTGTTTACAATTGCGATCATCTTTCGTGGAGGAGCATTTATTGGAAATGACGAATAATTTGGATGTTATTATCAAAGATGAAGTGACTATTATGTACGACAAATCTATGCGAGAGATGAGTATCATCGATAATATCAGCCTGGTATGGTATTTTATCGAAAATAAGATAGTTAAGAACGACGATCTCGTTATATTGGGATCGATTCTGGAGAAGGAAAGAAACAAGTTAAATAACCCGTTGGCGAGTAAGGCTTCGTTATCGAAAGCATCGTGGAAATTCGCTTTTTCATCGTTCTGTTTAGTGTTTGGTTGGAAATTTGTGGATATGTATTTGGGTTTATTCGTTGTCAATGTATTATGCATGTATCAACTCTTGTGTATGATTTGAAATCAATAAATTAGTTTGACATTTAAAAAATAATAATAATAAAAACATTTTAAATACAATAACCAATAACACTTGATTTAAAAGAATAATTAAAAGAGAAATTCCCTTAGATAGCACACTTTTAAAATCACTTATTGAATAATACTAGATTGTTTTTAAATTTAAAATCTACTTAAATCCTTCAAACCAATAACACTCCCTTAATATAAAATGTAAATGGATTTCATATATTTGAGTTTTGATATTCCTAATACTCAGTGTCCAACTAATCAAGCATTTAATACATACATTAAAATTACAGAGAATGACTAACCGTGGTGTAATAAACACACAGAAACCATTTTAACAAAATTACTAATCAGATAAATTTTACAAAAAAAAAAAAAGAAAGAGAGATGAAAGAGGGTTTTGAAAATCTCTTCAAGACCTTAATGAGTCTTGTTGCTTTGTTTCTTGAACTTCTTGTCCAGACACAGAACTAGCAGAAGAATGAGGATAACTGTTAACAGAACACTGTGTCTTACTGTTGTTATCTTCCATGCCTTTCCTTAAATCTTTAAACGCCTTAAACCTTATGTCCCCTGATTTCTTGCTTGTTCCCGGGGTTGATTCCGGCACCGGATATAGACCTTCCAGCATAGCAACCACCTCTGACATTATGGGACGATCCGTTGGCGAAGCACTTGTGCACGCGAGAGCAACTTTTATAACCGACTCTGCTTCTTTCCTTTCCACTTCAGGCCTCAATCTCTCATCTACCACTTGCATCAAGTGCCCTGATTCTAAGCAATCATTAGCCTGCATATACAACAAAAAGAGTTTTATCAACAAAACCGCATCTCGGTTGATCTTTAAGAAATATGGATCAGATCATATTATTATTACCCATTCCAAGAGGCAGACAGAATCTCCTGCCGCCATGAAACTACTGTTGTTTATTCCTGCAACGATCTCTAGAACCAAAACACCGAAACTGTACACATCTGCTTTGAAGGTTAGGTAACCCCACAGTGCGTATTCTGGTGCCATATATCCTCTGCAGAGGTTCACATTGTTAACAAATAACACCTTAATTGTAAAGAAAATGATAAACGGTAAACAGCAGGATTAAGCCTCACATAGTCCCCGCGACCTTGGTGCTGATGTGTGTTCTCTCCTCTTCCTCAAGCCTAGCTAATCCAAAATCAGATATCTTGGGAGTTAAATCCTTGTCCAATAAAATATTTGTGGCCTTGATGTCTCTGTGCACAAACTTCAATGGTGATTCCTCATGGAGAAAAGCAAGACCCTTTGCAATCCCACAGCAAATCCTAAACCTTGTAGGCCAATCCAGTGACATTTGTTTATGCTTTGAACCTAAACATTACAAAACAAACACATGTTATTTAGAGCTATAAGCTTTTCATTGGCCATCGGTGGAAATAAGAAACTTACTGAATAACACATGGGATAAACTGTTATTTTCCATGTACTCATACACCAGCAATAGCTGTGCCCGCTCGACACAAAAGCCATAAAGCTTGACAAGATTCGGATGTTGAATACATGAAATTGCGCCTATCTCGTTTAGAAATTCTCGGTTTCCTTGTCTCGATTTAGATGAGAGCTGCTTAACTGCTACAACTCTTCCGTCTGCTAACACACCCTGCGAATGAGATTTTACTTCAGCGTAGTTTCTTCACATATCAAGAATCATTGCGCCTTATAACATTTACCTTAAACACAGCACCAAAACCACCTTCCCCGATCTTATTAGTTGGACTGAAGTCATCCGTAGCATGCTTAATTTGCCTCAATGTAAAAGTTCCAGATGGCAACTCTTCTTCATAGGGACCTGCAGGAAAACTGAGAATCAATAAAAGAACACTTTCTAAATTTCTTACAACATTTTCCCTTTTCCGATAAACATAATCTTGGTGGCTAAAATGCACATTAGCTACTGGCTTCTTGCACTCAGGCTTCACAAGAAGCAGTCTGGTATATATTATCAACTCCATATAAAATGCAAATGAATGGAAGAAAACAGTGATTGCCTTTTCGTCCATGACCACATCTTGAAAGGCAGCCACACCACCACAGAAGTCCCAGTAGAAAGATAATAAGAAATGGGACTCCAACTCCAATAGCAATATATGCTCCCGGGCTCAGTTCAGTACTCGGAGGTGAGCATGGCTTAGAATCTGTTTCATTGAAGGTATTCAAGTTACACTACTGTGTTGAGAAAAGAGTTCAAATTGCATACATCATCAGATGCACATGTGATAATAAGAAAGCTACCTGAAATTATGGAAAGAGTCGATATCATAGGACCATAATTTCCTCTAGCGGGAATCCTAGTAGTTCCTTTACCAGCCCAAGTCAATCGGATGGTTAAAAAGTGGTTTGTCACATTGGCAGTAAATGATTTGGTTATAGGTTTTAGAGCTCCCTTTGCTTCATCCATGATGTTGAAGTCCTTTAACACTAATTTCTCCTGCCGAAAAGAAGGCTTAGTGAAAACTTAATGCATTCAAAATCGCTTGAGCAGAGGCAAATTCTAACCTGAATGTAAATGTCGAACAAACGCCTCCCAAGCCGGCTATAGGTATCATCATTGGTGAACCGCATCTCAGCAAAGTCTAGATTCACAGTGTATTTTCCATTTTCCAAGCAGGCATGGAAGTATGTTAGAGACACTGGAGCTATTCGTGCCGATTTGTATAGTTCAGACACGTTAGATGATGGTACGAAGATGGTGAATCTTGTGTTTTGGAAATTGTTGTCGTCCATGTAGTCCCCTGTGCTGCTTAATCCCCAATTAACGTCAGGCTTCAAATAATACTTTGCAGCACCACCTTCAACCTGCCCATCTCCTTCATAAAAGACATTCCTTTTTTTTTCCTTTACACTTATATCACTTCCACCACAGTTCACATGCAAGCAGCTATAATCTGTCAGATAAATCAAGGAGCGAGAGAGTAAGCGAGTGAACTATTCCACGTCAATATTTGTATTATACAATTATAACAAAACCGCAAATAACGATATCGATGTGGGATTACAGTAGAAGGCAATTTAGCCGGTGAAATGAAATGTATATCAACAGAGAAATGTACTTACATTGGCGACATTTGAAATCTTTGATGCACGGCAGAAATTTGCTCCTACAGAAACATCCATTGGGAACTCATAAGTAAAAAAATTTCAGCATAATATCTTCGAAGAACATTTCCACGTCGAAAAATTTAAGATAAAAACACGGAACCTAGATGCCACAGAAAGTCAAAAGAAAAAGGACCTTACGATTTTTTTGTGGAAGTGCTCTGAAACAGGTTTAGATTCAGGTTCCTAATAAACAAGTCAGATAAGTTATCAATTAAGATGAAAATTCTGTCAACTAAAAAAACGTAAAAGAAGAAAACATGACAATATCCTCACATGTTTGGCCGACAAGAACGGCTTTCAGGACTCTGCCACTTGAGGTTGTTATATGAAAGATCTCTGCAGCAACAAGTAAAATGGCATCAAAACTATATTCTTCCGAGAAAGAAACGTTAGCAAATTCCAGAAATATACATACAAAGTGATTCCATCCCTTAGTAATTCATCTGGAACATCTCCCTCTAGCATATTCCCAATCAAAATGCTGCAAAGAAAAAAGTTAACTAATAATCCAAGTCAAAGTATATAGAACATATAACAATATAATAGTTTCACTTACATAAACCTTAATTCTTCTGCCTGCGCAAACGTCGGAATTCCCCCAACTAACTTGTTAAAGCTCAAATCCCTATTGACCAACATAATAAGAATTAATCAAATGTAGCTGTTTCATGAACATTTGGTTTAAATTCATAATTTTTCAGCTGTATGCCAACTAAGAATCTGAAACTGAGTTCTCTGGGAACCACAGAGACTTGATAAAAAAAAATCGGCTGACATGCTTACACTGTCTCCAAATCCTTCATAGCTGCAATATAGGAAGGAATTTTTCCAGAAATGTTACAGCTCTTCAATATCCTACAAAGTAATATAAACAAAAGTTAAATAAAATGAGATAGAGGGAATAGCTTCAGGAAGGTATATAACAGATCTAACTTACAGTTTAGTTAAAGACGCATTCCTCAACAAAGGGAATGGTTGGGCTGGTCCACCTATGTCACTAATCCTCCTGAAAACAAAGTAGATCATTGTGATAAAATTATCATCTGCATTGCTATAGATGAAAATAAACTAAGTTTTGAGGGAGAAAAAAAAACATATGTTATAAGAGTTTGTGTACCCACAGATTAACAAGTTTGTTCAGAACTGAGATGCCTGATGGGATAGGACCAGTGAGACCAGATGCAATCATTTCGCTGCATGCAATGAAAGAATACCATCAGTAAGTGCTAAGGAAAAGAGAGACGAGATTAAACAAGAAAAGGATTTTACAGTCTCTTGAGTTGCTTCCAATTTCGTATGTAACTAGGTATTGTTCCGCTGAGTTTGAGATCATTAATCCTACTGCATTGTGCAAAACAGCATATGAACAACGGATACTGCCATTATTTGTGGTTAAGTTAGGGGGGAAAAGAACAAAAGCTTACAAGTCTGTCATATTCTTTAGTCTAGATAATGAAGCTGGCAAGTTTCCCGTCAATTTGTTGGAGGAAAGCATCCTGTAAGAAATGACCCACCAGAAAGATTTCATCCTTCAGAGACGCACCACAGGCAAGAGCATAGTCACAATTAAAGAAATAAAGAAACAGAAATGGAATCTGAAATTCTCACAATGTTTCCAAACTGGCTAAGTTCCCAAGCTCCTGCGGAATAGATCCAGAAAACCCATTTGCCTCAAGATCCCTATAGAAGAAAAACAAAAATAATATAATAGCACTCCCATAGAGAATGCTAAAACATTTTCAAGCGAGAAGTGCACCACGGTATTCAAAATTATACAGCTAAGCATACAACATGATGATATCAATGGGTTCCTGTTCAAGAAAGGCTAACAATGAGACCTCGCAGTGCAAGTTTGAAGGGGTAAAAGGAGTATCGTTCCACCAACTAAAATAAAGGAAAAGCTAGCACTTGAAATTTTCGTTTAAATTAACACCAAACCCATTTACAGAACAAAGAAGATTGACCAGTGCTCGAAACTTACAAGTATGTTAGTGAAGCCATGTTTCCCAACTCTTTCGGAATTTCCCCAGACAGCCGATTCACAAGAAGAGAGCTGCGAAGACATTCTGTTATTGTACAAGAGCATTTAGACACCAAAGCTGAAACATAAGGGGGAGCATTCTTACATAAAAGTTAAATTTGTCTTAGTCCATTCACGTGGTATGCTCCCGCTGATGTAGTTGTAGGCCAAGTCTCTAAATTATTGCAAGAAACGGTGGTCAAAATTAATAGCTTCTATCTGCTCAGTATTTGAGAAAATGTTGCCTATCTAGTCTGAAAACAAGGTTGAGATACTTTTATGAGAACACTTACATCTCTTGGAGATAGGGAAGCTTAGTTATTTCAGGAGGAAGCACTCCCGGAAGATTATGATCCTTGAATGCACTAAAGAAGTCAAAAGAGCAATTAGAAAATGATAACATTTGCGAAGATAAGTTACTAATTTTAAAACAAACAAAAGAAATGTAGTAGAAAACAGATACATATCTAATAAGGATTTCATGTATTCACAGTCTTAAGGTGATTAGTTAAACCATTCATGAAAATAGATTACATATCTAGTAACGATTATAGATAGAAAAAAAGGACTTCTTACATTTTCACAATATGACAATCAGTGTCATTGGTGGGGCTGCATTCGCATTCTACTTCTTGCTTAGCTGTGGGAGGAATGGTTTCTGTTAATCCAACCTTTTCGATCTTACAACCGTCAGCATCAAATTTCCAGTATTTCGAGCCCAATGTTTCAGCGATTTGCTGCAGAGCATCGACTAATAGACAGACACAAAGGCAAACAGCATAATGATATGATCAGTACAATTACTTGAGCGAAGAAAAATTTCTACTCTTGGCCTAATTCAATCATGAATCAAAACACAAGATAAACAATTTATCTAAACTTCTCCATCCACACCAAAAAAAACTATAAATAATTGGAATTTGCATCAATATTACAATACAACAAAAAGCCTTTATTTTGATTCAAGATTGTCATTGTCATATGAAATAAAGACTGATTAAAATTGTTATACTGAGATATGACAAGTCCCTTTCTCAAAGGTCAATGAGAATTCAAACCAAAATCAATCAAAAAAACTGATTTAATAAACGTAAATTTGACCTAATCAAACCAATCAATCTTTATATGATTCACCTGCAGAACTGACCGGAAATTTTCAGCCTTTGTAAAGAAACTTGACGAATCAAACAAAAAAAAATTAAAAAAAAAAAAAAAAAGGTTCAAACTTTAGCAAAAAAATCTGTAAACCCAGAATCCAAAAATGAAAGAGAAAGTATAAAAATGAACAAAAGTTTCGAGAAAGTAAGAAACTTGGAAACCCACCTTCACTCTTGGGCAATTTTATAGCATTTACACTGTGGAACATGAAGCAAATGATGGCAAATGCAAAGATATAAACATCCTTCGTCCTCGTCTTCGTCTTCGTCTTCTTCTCGGCAAACATTTGATACAGATTGTGTAAAAAGAAGAGATCCCAGAGACGTAAATCGATGTCTCATTTAGGAGGAAAAGGATCTGAAATTTCAATGGGTTGTTTTCGCCAAGTGTGATGATTAGTGAATGGTTTTTTTCTCCTTTCTTTTTTAACTTCTACTAGTCAAATTTTTTTTCTTCTTCCAACCGTAAATTTATTAGTCAATTTTTTTGAGTTTACAGAGACGAATAAAAACCAGACAAGGAATTGGTGCAATCCCACCAAAAAGAAAAGGGAAAAAAAAGCACTAAGAGGGACATCATAAATCAAAAATAGTATTTTTAAAAAAGTATTTATATCTTTTAAAAAAAAATAACCCTTTTGAAAACGTGTGAATGAATGGTGTGTTATTGAATGACCAAAATAGTCGCCCAAAAAAAGGTTTCCAAAATAGTAAAAAATTATATATA
>OVAN01003718.1:0-28077 GCA_900406275.1 Anastatica hierochuntica
CGAAGTCACCCTTACCATCAAACTTCTCCATCTCAAACCTTCCTGGAGTAGTATCCATCTTGATTTCTTCTGGATTTTACCCAAGAACTTCTAATGAAACAGAACTCCAAGGATTAAGATTCTTTTGAAAACCTGATGATTGACCTTCGAGGTAGAAGAATGTGATGAGTTCTCCTGTTAGCCTAACTGTGAATCTTTCTTGTATCTTGTGAGTGTCTTTCTTGTATCTTTTCCTTTTGCAGGGCACCCATGTTCTTCACCAGCTGCGATCGCACCTTGCCTTCGAGCCAGAAGGCTCTGATACCACTTGTGAGGAAACCAGATCGATTCACTTCTTTAGAATCAACCTTTTGGCTATGAAGAACTTGACTTGGATCACAATCAACTAAAGCTCAACACCGAGATTTAACGAGTTCCCCTCCTCTAGAGGGTACGTCTCATGTGATCACCATCGATCACAAAGCTCCACTAAAAGAATCAACAAGATTACAACAATGTCTCTCTCTCTCTCTCGTTACAAGGAAAAACGAAGGAAGAAGAAGAAGAAAAACTTAACCTAAAAGAAACCTTAGCTCTCAAGTTATACTAATTAGTTAGGATTTGTAACAAACTCTAAAGAGGCTTATTTTCTCTTAAACCCAATACATTCTTCTCCTTTGTATTTGTTGTAATAACCATCTGGCCCAGATCCATTTCCGGTCCAAGACAAAGAAGTAGACACTAAGGGTTTCCAACAGATTACTGCATAGCTAATCTTCCCCTTCGCAAACCGCCCCGCCGTTAGTCTTCCTAATCGCGACCCAAAAAGCCAACTCCAACCCCCTCGAAACCCATACCCGATCTCCTCCATGAATCTGTGATCCCTTCCTTGCCTTGACCATAGAATCATCCCGCCTGAGATTCACGCTATTATCGGCGAGGATCCTCCGTGCCATCGTAGTCATATCCCGAAAAACCTAAACGCCGCCGTAGTCATCTCTCGCAAGCCCTTTTTCATGTCTCGAGCTTCCGTTTTTTTCTTGATGTTTGAAATTTTATGTAATTCATTTTTAATTTTTTTAAGTGTATATTATTATTTTTCTTTTAAAATTCGTATTATTTTTTCTAAAAACATGTCATAATTTTTTGGCCTCTGACAAAAAGAACATTAATATAGTAACTTATTTTACTTCAGAAATATTGGTAGAAGAAAATTTATTTAATGTCTATTTTTTCTTAATTAGCTGCTCCACTTAAAGTGAATTTGCGTAACGATGTATATATTGATTGGCTAGTTTTTTTTGTCAAACCCATAATTTTCATTCATTTTTTTCAAACTACTAGAGCTTACAACCTCCCTACTTTTAGGAATCAACTTAACAAAGACATATGCAATAGAAACGAAAACATACAAAATGCAACTAAAAAGATAAAGATAATACAATATCTAAGCTATAAGATTACTTCAAAATCACAATGGAACACATTGGTTGCGTCATTGAAGATGTCGGAAATGACAAACCATAAAGGTTGTGCGTCCAAGAATAACTTTTGCATAACTGCTCCTACCTCATTCATTGCTACATGAGTTCTACAGAGGTGATGAACTATTCTAATTTCTAAAGCTTCTTTTATGCAATCCACCAATTCCCACTAAAGAAGAAGTTAAGAACACAAAACTCTAAAACAGAGTAAATCTCTATAGAGGAGTAAGTCTCCATAAAAGAGTAAATTTGGTAACAACTAACCAATCACATACAAGAATTGAACCAATGGAAATTAGTCAACAAAAGAACCAAACTCGATGTGAGATTTGAAACCCATAACATAACAGTAACTCGAACAGATTGTTTTGAGAGATATTCGACCACCCACTTATCAGTTGTCCTCACGGTTTGCAAGCTAGCACTCATCATGCACAAAAACGGTGATAAAGGACTACTGAAGAGACCGATAACAAAGAATTGGTTTGAAAGGACGAACCAGATCGTCACTAGCGCTGAAAGAGAGATGCGGGTCTTCGTCACCACATTAACATGTACATTAAGTCACTGGTGTTGTTTCTGGTAGTATAAATATCACAAGATATTCGCCCAAACATTAAAATCGAACTAGATCTGACGAATCTTCCTCGGAGTATCGTAACAACTATGACATTCAAAGTAGAGGAATATTCGTTGAACTGAACGAAGCTTACACGTCCTGATGAATCAAAGCTGATACTTTTCTCCGAGATGAAGAGTAAATCTGGGTTGAGGGTAATCCGAACCAAAATCTACACAACGACATAGAAGGGAAATAGAGACGAAACATGATGAGGAGGAGATGAAAGTGACACCCAAAATGCTGGTTGAAACTGGAGCAGTTGGTGACCACTGAAGAGAACAAAGATGGTGATAAAGTTGGAAACAAAGATCTACAAGAGATAGGTTGAGGAAGAGAGAAATAGAAACGAGATACCACGCGATGGAAGCTGAACGGTGACGCTAGTGAGTACCAACACCGCCAGAGTAAAAAAAACAAGATCTACAGAGGCAACTCGATCTGGGTGTGTGGGAGCACCAGGGGCAGCTATGGTTTTTTGACATATTGATTGGCTAGTTAAAAAAAAAAACGAATTCGATATAAAAATTGTATCAAAGTGGTATAATAAAGTGAACTGAAATTTCAGACTAAGGTTATAATTGGTGACTATACGAGGAACAATAAGAATGATATGAGAAAAAATGATAAGGAATAAAATAATATGAATGAGAAAAAATGTACTCCTTTTTATTCTTTCTCAAATTCTTTTTGTCATTTGTAACCTAATAACAGATAGTTCTTCTCATTAGAGATAGATGTAGATTTCAAATCTTGAATGGCAGCAGATATGGTGCAACCGTTAGTACACTTGCTTTTTTATTTTTCAAATGTGTTACGGAATTTTTTATTTTTAAATTATATACAAAAAAGAAATAAGAAAGAATCATATGGAAAAAATATTCAGGTGTAAATTTTTGAAAAATGAAAAAGAATTCGATATTCCTTATCACCGTAGCATAAAGAGTAAAGACAATTGTCTAGAAAAAAAACAAAACTTCGTTTCTCTCCCAAACAGTAAAACATAAGGGAAACAAAAGGCGTCTCCGTTTTTTTGGCCGCCGGCGAAAGTTTTGCCGTCGGCGTGGTTGTTTTTTCATTTCCGGTTTAGTCTGCGCTTGTCTCCTCCTTCTTCGATTCTCAACTTTTTCGACTTCTCCCTTGTTCTGATTACATAAAGAGGAGGTTTAGATCTCTTTCTCTTCTCTGGTTCTGTTTTGTTGTTGCCTTTCGGGGTGATAGTAGTAAAGATTGAGGCTCGTTGTTGTTGTTTTTGAAAAAGGAAGCCAGTTGCTTTAAAGTTAGGTTTTTGTAAAAGATCCAAGCTTTCAGGTCAGATTTGAGTTTTCGAGCTGGGTTGTTGATGGGGGAGGAGTAACAACGCATGGGCTTAAGCTTTTTTATTGTCTTTGTGTTTCTCATCTCAGCCTGATTAGCAAAAGTTCTTTGTATTTAGTCTAGTTTTTCGGTGCTCGTAGGTTCGATTGAAATCAAAGGTCAAAGCTCTTCTTGTGACAGTCTTAGCGGATTTGGTGGTGGCGTTTCGATTAGAGGATCGTCAGTCTTCAGTCAGGGTGTGGCTCCTCCCCTTGATTTGTCATTGTCTTCCTATTGATGCTCTCATGGTCTTATTGTTAAATTGCTGGTAGTGAATGCTTCGGGGTTGAGAAGTTGATCTAGCACATGGTCGTACTTTGGTCTCCGCTTCGAGGGTTAGTGATCGAGCATTACTTTTATTGCCAAGGAGTAGGCGAATGTCAAAGGTGTTCTACTTCGGCTACTCGAGTATGTGGAGTTTCCATTGGTCTGTGTGTTGCTTCAAGGGACATCGGTTGGCTCGTGGCTCTCTCTTAGGAAGCAATATAAAGAGTTTCTCTTCATAGCTCAATCATTCGGCTCTAGTGCTCAGCGCATCTCTGCTTCTACGTTGTTAGTCTTCACTAGTTAGTGAATTTTTTTTTGGTTAGACTAGTCGTATTGAAGTTCTTTTATCTTTGATTTCAGTTTGGTTTTTAGTTAGCGTATCTGTCTTCAAACTTGGCTTCGGGAGTGTATCTTTTAGCTCGTCGGCTTTTGGCTCCGGAAAGGTTGCGATCTTTGCCGGCTATGTTGTATTTCGATGTGTCTTCACCCGGTTGGGTCTCTAATAAAATATTTAGATGGAAAAAAAAGAAAGAGTAAAGACAATTAGAGCGGAGAGGAATAAATATTAGGGAGGAACATACGACACCGTACAGAGTTTTAAATTAAATTCGCAGTGTCTCGTCGACGGCCACCTTCAGCCTTTCACCTCTCCCGATCGATCGACTGTGAGTATAGATTCGATTCCTTCTGGTTTCACTTTCATATCGATTTCTCTATTGCTCTGCCCATGGGTTCAGTGTGATCCTTTTTGGTGGTTCCCTTGTTTCTCTTGGTGTTGTGTGTGTAGCTATAGATGGACGATGGAACAGTCGTCTAGATATGTTTTATATGACTTAGTGCTAAAGATGATGAAATTTGAAATCATATTTTTGTTTACACGGTTCAAGTCTTTATGCTTTCGGCTTTTAGATGCTTAGATTCTTTAGATGTTCTGGTTCTGCAAACGATTACTGCTTTTGAATGTTTTGGGGAAACTTGCAAGGGCTAGACTTTGACATATGTTCTTTATCGGAATTTTGAATTCTTGAAAGATAACAAAATTCTTAGGATCCAGAGGTTTTGCTACACAAGTTATGTATGCTGTGTATGGATTGTATTTTTTATAATCGCACTAAGGGTTTGAGTTCTTGAGGTTTGGCCTGAGGCACAGTGAGAAGTCAATAATTCCGATAGGATCTGATCATCGAATGACTGGAAGTTATGTATATGATGTTAGAAGGTTCAAGTCGGATGATTTTCAGTTTCTTTAGTAGGTTATGTTTCTTAGTATTCAGGTTTTTTAAAATTGTTCTTTCTTGTGATGTTTGGGTTCCTAATATTTTTTTAAAAAGGAGAAGCCTTTTTGTTTCTCCCAGTCAGAGGGGACCTGAGCCAGATTCTCGTTAGGCTGAGTTAATTTTCCTGTGATGTATAGAAATCATGTGCACAGCTTTGTGTTAAAGAGATTGCTGATGTAACCCGACAGAAGTCACAGAACAATGAAAAGTCATTTCCTTTTTTTCAGATTCCTTTTACATGCTCTGCAACTTCTACGAGGAATCATATCTGCTTTTCTTTGCGCGACTATAGTATACTTCTACATAACCTTTTATTTGAAGGACAAATGAAGCATATAGTTAAGATCTTGAGCCTGTTGGTGGCAATTTCTGCCTTCTGGATTGGTCTTTTGCAGGCTGCAATTGTTCCCCGAAGTTATACATGGCTGGTGAGTACCAAAACCTCTTTTTGGTCTCTTGATCTTTTGGAAATTAGGATGTTTTTCTAAGTCAGTAATATGATCGGTTTTTTTTACAGCTACCGATCTACTTTGTAGTATCCCTTGGATGTTATGGTCTATTAATGGTAGGCATCGGGCTAATGCAGTTTCCTACCTGTCCCCAGGAGGCAGTTCTATTGCAGCAGGTATTTTGCAGATAATGCTCTTTGTTTTCCAAAATCTGGCATTTATCTTATTTTTCATACTGTTCAATTCAGATTAGAATTACTCATTTTGAGAGTCCGTTGTTGACATTCCTTTAATCTTTGCTGATTAAGTATCTTTTTGTCTAATGCGTTTGATGCAGGATATTGCAGAGGCTAAGGACTTCTTCAAGCACAAAGGAGTCGAGGTTGGATCAGATTGACACAATGGCTTTTGATGACAACACTAGAGATTGGTTTCTTATTGACAAAGAACTAAAAGTGCCTTTTAGATACTTTCAATTAAAACGCAAAAGCTTGTGCATCCAGACCCAATCCCAAAAGCAACCACTACTATCTCTGTGTTTCTAATATCATTCGTCCTAGTCTAATGTCTATTGATGTTGCCAAAAAAGTAAGTACAGTGATGAAACTATGTTCTCTTTGTAACATTGTTACACCACCTAACATTTCTGTGTGTTTTCTTGGTAAGTTTTAGATATCAAAAGCCATAGAATCTGATGTAGTAGAAAAATGAATGTGAGATAGAGAGATTGTTTATCTCTTCTTGTTGCCACTTTTACCTGACTTTGAGAAGTTCCAGAGGTTGAAGTTGTGGCCTGAGGTTTCTGCTTCTTTGCTTTCTGAAATTCTTGCTTCTTCACTCTCTCTGGATGTCTTGGTACCAGCTCTGCAATTTTCTGCATCAGTTGGTTCCCTGGAAACATATATCAACACAATGGGCACATCAAAGGTTTCTACATCGAGTGGAAATTGTAACAAAAATTGGGACGTGAGGTCTTACTTGAAGTAATGGCTGGATTGAATAAAGTCCCATCCTCCTTGTTCAACTGCACTCTCACTCTCCCTACTTGCATGAAATCACGCGGGTACGCTTTGTCAACCTGAAAAAACACCTCAAGATCTTATCGAAGTGAATGAAAGGATTCACGTCGACGGTCGACGGCAATAGGGGGTTGTCACAAGCTTTACTCAAACTGATTACACTTCCTTCAGCTACAGTTTTCTTTTGAATTAATATAGACTGGTTACATAACTACCCATTTCTTTATGTTCAGCCTTCCACTTTCCATCTACACATTATCAAGTTTTTTAAGGAAAAAAACAGATTAGTGCAACTTCTAAACCCGAAAGATGCCAAATTTTAAACCCATTCCAAATACAATGGGTTTAAAACTGAATCAAACAAAAAGATAATCCTAATACAACAAAAAGATTTAGTCAAAGACACCTAAAATCTGAATCAAACAAACGAAATTATCCTAATACGCGATTAAACCCACAGAAATTACAGACATCTGTTTCGATTTCTAGTATCGATCAGATTCGGTGGAATCAGGAAAGCAAACTTTGCATTGTGTGTGACAGTTTGGATCAGAAAATCTTTTAGGTGATCAACGAAGGAGAAAGAGAAATTTCTACTCAGGGGGAGATGTTACGTTTAACCATGATTAAACCGGAAACCAAAAAATAGTAAATAACCGAATCCAAATCCATTTCACTATTTTCATTTTCCGGTTTAACGTTTTATGGTTAAACTGCTTAGGTGAAACACGCCGATTAATTCGGAGATCCCGGCGACGGCTGCAGAGTCGGAGACGGTGTGAAATACTCGTCCTTCTCTGAATTTTACGAAACAGGTTCCCGCGCAATAACTTCCTTTTTTTTGTTTTCCTTATTCAAGTCTTCGATCGTCATCGGAACTAAGCTAGCCTTACTCGGACTGTAGATTTATATTTGGGTCCGTTTTAACTCCGCCAAATTAGGGATTTTGTACGCAGCCTTAGTCATGAATCTTTGCTTATCAGGTTTTGTTATTTACTCTCTTTGGCGAACCCGAGTATATCAAGTTATGTCCCTAGTGATAGAGAACCATTGTGAGGATTCTCATCGTTATATGGGTTTTGCACTGCACCAGGTAATAATACGTATTGGTTCTGCAAAAGCTTGTTGCTTTTAGAGTCATTCTGATTCATTTCCCTTGTACTGCAGGCTAAACTTGCTCTGGAGGCTCTTGAAGTTCCCGTGGGGTCTCTAATTTTTTGCCTTTGCTTCATCCCAATATGTGTTTCTTACCATTATCGGTTAAAAGTCATGTAAGAGAACTAATGCTTTCTTCTTCCTGTTTTGTCTGGAGTCAGATGTGTTATTCTTGAGGACGGTAAGGTCATTGCTTCAGGGAGAAACCGAACAAATGAGACACGCAACGTAATCATTCAAGCTTTAATTAGCAACTTAGCCTCAATGATTATTCACTATTTCTCTCGATCTTATCTTACCGATTAATGCAGAAACATATGATTGTTACCTCGGTTTATTCTTCTATATTAAGGTGTTTTTTTTTACAATTTCTTGTGAAAAAGGCTACTAGACATGCAGAGATGGAAGCAATTGATCAACTTGTCGGCCAATGGCAGAAAAATGGACTCTCACCTTCACAAGTCGCTGAGAAATTCTCAAGATGCAATCTTTACGTAACATGTGAACCTTGCATAATGTGCGCATCGGCCTTATCGTATCTTGGTATGAATTCCACTAGCTGAATTAGAAATTTCTTTGTTTTTGTTTTGTTTGTGGTAAGAATTGATATGATCTGCTACTAATTGAAGGTATAAAGGAAGTGTACTATGGATGTGCAAATGATAAATTTGGGGGATGCGGCTCCATCTTGTCGCTTCACTTAGGCGGTTCTCAGGCGTCAGATGTCATGTAGGTTCTATGATCCCACTTCCAATTTTTATTAAAAGAAAATGCCTTATTAATTGATTTCTCTGTTTGGTAGTGAAGAAGCTCAAAGAGGAAAAGGGTATAAGTGCAGAGGAGGAATAATGGCAGAAGAAGCAGTCTCTCTTTTCAAATGTTTCTATGAGCAAGGCAATCCCAACGGTATCCTCTATCAACTTACTTGCAATTATGTTCCTTGATTAAACATCTTAAAAGGTTTTTTGTTTTTCGGGTTTTAGCTCCAAAGCCACACCGTCCTGTAGTTCAAAGAGAGAGTACTTGAGGTTAACATGTTCCACAAGTTGGCGTTTATAGGACTCTAATTGAAGCTTTGCCCAACAGAACAAAGCCTAATTGGCTTTCTATTTGAGATGTCAAACGCAGAGGTTACAATCCATGTCTTTGTTTTTATCATTTGTAATTTAACAACGATTCTCCTTTTTTTTTTGGTACTTTTTGGCACGTGAAACATTATGAGGTTTTTTTTTTAACGTCTAAGCATCATTTTATTATAATACTGAAAAGTCTTTTGGCAAGTACAACTCAGAATATGAGAGAAACGGAGACAAAAACAAGGGAGCAAACATACTCCAAGCACTGGTAAGGCTCAACAAAAACTGAGGCAGACAATTCCTAAAGGAAGGAACACAAACTACCATGACTAGAACTCTTGTAATAGACGATCATGTAACCACGACGGACCACCAAAAGCAAGATAACTTTGAAATCTTCCATCCCTTGTGACGCTTTTCGTGATATCGTGGACAATCGAGTTTGCGTGCGGATCTTCATACACTAGCTCACATTCATCGAATAAAGCACAGAGGGACTTAATTTGGGAGGAGAAAATGCGATATCTAGGCCAAACCTCGGACTTCAAGATAGCTTCCAATGTATCGCGGCAATCAGAAGCCACCATGACCTTCCTCACACGTAAATCCAAAAGGCTTCGTAAAGACCGCATGAAGCATTGTAATTCCGTGAAGATGCGGTTTTGAGAGCTTGTAAAAGCTTCACGAGCATGGTATAGCACACCACCTTCATGGTTCTTTACCAAGAGAGCACCACCACTAAGTGAAGAAGAGTTTCTCCAACTTGAGTTAATATTGCATTTCAGAGTGCCTATATCAGGGGGGACCATCGAGAGCTTCAGTTTAAAGCCACCTGAACTTCACGTATAGCATTCGCATTAGCAGAGTTCGCCAATCTCCAGGCCATAACATCATTTAGTGCTCATCGGCCGAATCTCTCACACTCGCAAGAAAAATGTTATTGTGATTCTTCCAAACATTCCACACAATCCAAAGAATAGATAGTATGGGGGAAGTAGGGTCCGATGTCGACGATAGCAGTCCAAAGAGATGTGAGATGTTTTCTTCCACCGAATCGGAAAAGCCTGCAATGGGAAGAGGAATGGCGGCCATATTCCAGATATGACAAGCAACTTCATAACCAAACAACGCGTGGTTGATTGTCTCTAAGTTCCCGGAACAGAGTTTGCATCGTGTATCAAGAGGTATACCACGACTTTGCGACCGCTCCGCAACCGCGAGTGCACCAGACAGAATACGCCACCAGAAAAATCTGATTTTCGGCTCTGTTGCGAGCATCCATACTTTCTTCTTTAGCTCAATCCGAACCTGCTCTTGCGCTGTCATCGGTTGAACAATTAGACCAGTTAAGTGTGTTGATAGCCAATGTCCATTTTTAACCGAGTAAGAGTCGTTCTTTGTGTACGCCCAAGTGTGCTTGTCCTCAACATCACCCAACGGTAGTTTCAGTATACGGTTGGCATCTTCACAAGGAAACAAATGAACAATCATTGTCTGATTCCAAGTTCCATTTTCATCGGTCAGATCAGCAACTTTTAATCCCACGTTCATCTCTTCATGTAGACACAGTGGACTCCGCGGATGTGTATCTAGAAACCATTTATCCAGCCACAACTTCGTGTTTCTACCATTGCCAATTGATTTGATCAAGCCTTTTGTAAGCAACTCTTTTACAAAGGTTATACTTCTCCATGCATACGAAAGCCTATACCCGTTACAACTCTCCAAAAAGCTAGAAGAAGAGTAGTATCTACCTTTATAGAGTCGCGCCAAGAGAGAATTCGGTTCGTTATGAAGCTTCCATGCTTGTTTTGCAAGTAAAGATTGGTTAAAAGCTTCAATATCCCGAAAGCCCAAACCACTGTTCTCCTTAGGCTTACATACATCCTTCCAAGCTACCCAATGAATTTTGCATTTTTTATCACAAGCGTTCCACCAAAAGCTCATCATCGCACTAGTAATCTTGGTACATTGAAGCTTTGTTAGCCGAAAACAAGACATCGCATACACCGGTAATGCCATGGCAATAGACTTAAGAAGTACTTCCTTTCCTCCGAGAGAAAGCGTTTTTGCGTACCATCCATTAAGCCTTTTGTTGAGCTTCTCACCAATGAATGCCAATAGTTTTTATTTCGAGCCACTAAAGCATTCCGGTAATCCCAAATAAACTCCCTCACCACCTTCCTTTTCGATTCCCAACAGCTTTGATAAAAACTGTTTCATGTACGGCTCAATGTTGCTACCAAAAGTGATAGCCGATTTGAAGAAATTAATCTCTTGACCGGAAGCATCTCCATACAACTTCAAGCACTTTAAGAATTCTGAGCATTCCCGAAAGTTAGCCCGACATAAGAAAACACTGTCATCGACAAACAAGAGGTGTTGTATCGATGGGCAATGCTTTGTCAACCGCATCCTAGACAAACGGCCCTCAAGTTCTGCTTTATTCATTACGTGTACTAAAGCTTCGGCGCATAAAATGAAGAGAAAGGGTGATAGAGGGTCACCTTGATGAATCCCTCTTTCCGGTTTAATCAGTCCATATTCTTGACCATTGAGGAGAACCGTATAAGTTACCGGTCGAACACAAGACATAATCCACATTATCCATTTCCGATCAAAACCAAATCGCCTCAGCAAGTCTTCTAAAAAAGATCATTCCACTCTATCGTAAGCCTTAGACATGTCCATTTTGATGGCGACAAAGTCATCTTTACATCTTGGATTCGTTCTCAACCCACAAATCATCTCATGAGCAATAAGGAGATTGTCCGAAATTAGTCTCCCCTCAACAAAAGCCCCTTGTGTTGGGGACACAAGCTCTGGCAATACGCGCTTGAGTCGCGAACAAAGGATCTTGGAGATGACTTTATAAGAGGTTGAGCAGAGACTAATAGGCCTTAAATCTGTCATAGCTTTCGGATTCTGCTTCTTGGGAATCAAGCAAATCTGAGTAAAATTCCAATCATGTGGAAAGGCTCCAAACTCAAAGAAATACTTTACTTCCTTCACCACCTGTGGACCGGTAATGCCCCAAAAATGTTGAAAGAAACAACCCGGCATTCCATCAGCACTGGGAGAGATGTTCCCTCGGATCGCTTTCACCGCTTTTCGTATCTCCACATCGGTAACAATCTTGACCAGCACAACATTCATTCTTTGAGTAACTCTTGTTTGAAAGCCAACTAGCAACTCTGTAGGGGCTGTCGGATTTGAAGATTTAAACAGATCTTTGTAATAAGTCAGAGCCACTTCATCCTTTTCCTCCTCTGAAAAATGTTCGACACCATTCTGATTCAAGAGCGAGCATATAGTATTTCTCATCCGTCTAGCTTTAGCTTTCCCGTGAAAGAACTGTGTGTTCTTATCACCATCTCTTAACCACGATATTTACTTTGTTGCTTCCAGTATTTTTCCTCTTCAATAATAGCCACATATAGGTCTTCTTTCATTTTATTCATTACCCCAAGGTCTGGATGATTTTTTGCTGATTCAATATCCAACTCAGCCTGTAACTTTTCGATAAGTATCTTATAATTAGGACATGAATTTCTTTTCCACGTTGATAATGCTCTTCTACAATGAGAAATCTGATCTGATAAAGAAACATCTCTAGAAGCGTTTTGAAACGACCATCCCTTACGAACCACCTCTCTAACCTTTGGTTTGTTAAGCCATCGATGATCAAACCAAAATCTTCCTTTACGGTTCATCTTTTGTCCTATCGCCCTAATAACCATAGGCCGATGATCAGAACTCCACCGTTTTAAATATTCTGATTGCGCTCTTGGGAACAATTTGAACCATTCGGCATTACCGAAAGTTTATCCAATATGCACGGTATCCACACCTTTTCTTTGACTCCATTCGCATTCATAATTTCCCGCATACCAGCCCAAGAGAAAACATTGCCATAACTCGACAATTCTTTAATACGACACTCACTTATGAACGCTCGAAAGGCAGAAAAGGAGCTTTCAGGACGTGCTGGTCCGCCAATCTTTTATGCATTATTAACTATCTCGTTAAAATCACCAACCAGGAGCCAAGCCGCATCTCTGTGAGTACCACGATGAGCAATCATATTCCATACCTCCGCTCGTTTTTGTCTAACAGGATCACCATACACAAATGATACGAAATAAGAGACCAAATCCACATCAACCTTCGTATCAATTAATCTGTTATTAGCAAAGAGAATCTCCACTTTATGAGTGCTCCGCCAAAACAAGGCCAAACCTCCGCTAAGACCAACCAGATTCACCAAGAAAGAATGGTCATACCCCAAAGAACGTTCAAAATATGTAACAAAGTCACTAGAGGTTTTAGTCTCTAGGAGAAACAAGAAGTCTGGATTATGTCGACTACACAAATCTTCTAGACGTCGAACTGTCAATTTGCTTCTCAACCCTTGACAATTCCAAACGATTGTCATCATTGGGACCCGAATGGTTTTTGGTGAACCATCAAACCATCTTGTTGTTTAGGAAGTTTGGAAGATACTTCCAATTCAATCAAAGCCTTTCTCTTACAAAGAACATCGCCCTCCTGGACGTTAGAAGTGTTTTGGTCTGCTACAGGAGCTGAACTGCTCATATCACCCTTTTTCTTACGAGCTTTGGACACATACTTCTTGTTAGCGTTATTAGTGTTACCTCCTCTGTTTAACGAGTGAGCATCCCCACTTCCAATTTGAAACGTGGGAGAAGACATATTGGGCGCCTCATTATGACCATCATGTACCATACTTAGCTTATTGAGCAGCAGGTTTGGAGACATATGATCATTCTTTTCTCTAACATTCTGTTCTGCATCAGCTGTTTGCTTATCTGTTGAGAGAGCCTTTCTCACTTGCGTCTCCGGCAAAACCAACATGTTCCCCTTTGTTTCATGTCTACGTTCCATCGGGGAATGACTTGACATTTCAACCGTACGAAAGTCATATACATGGCCTTTATTCCTATCACTTTGAGTACTAAGAATTGGTATGTCCTCTAGCCGCAAGTACGACCTTTGAGCCTCGGGGTCAACAGAAAGCTCATCCAACACTTTCTTCATTCTAAACTCTCTTATCAATCTTTCATTGGGATCAACACACATCATATAAAGCTTCATTTGCTCAAAAACTTCTGAAGCAATGACATTTGGTAAGGGATTAAATCCAGGAGGTACTGGCGGTGCCAACAGAGGCATGAGTTGATCAGCAAGGTTGTTATGATGGACTCGAGGACGAGGCACAACCAAGCTTGAAGAGAAGTTGTTGATTACCGTCTCCTTAAGTGTTTTCTGTTGGCCAAGTAGAACAGGGCACTTTTGTTTCTCATGGGATAGTCGAAGGCAGTGAAAACATTTCCTCCGAACCCTCTCATACTCGATGTCAACCCGAACAACATCTCCATTAGGAAGGGTAAGAGCCTTATGGTCACGGAAGGGTGTGTTCACATCCAAGATTACTGAGACTCTGACATAACCTTTAACATGAGGTTTTTCTTGATCAAACTTAACTTCGTTCACATGACCAATACGGTTTGCGATGGTTCTGATCATTTTCCACGTGAAGTGATTAACAGGTATGTTACGAATTCTAATCCAAACCAGAGCAACTTGCAAGAAGGAGGAAGGAGGGTTCTCAATCCATTTATCCAGTACCATGCCCCAATAATCAAAAGTCCAAAAGCCATGCTTCATCACAGTCGATATATCTGACTCCAGATCAAAGAAGAACTGAAACTTGTCCTTGGATAATGCCATTCCTCGACACCGTTCATAAATTTTTCATAATCTCTGGCATCATCCTCAGCATCCTTGACATGTTTTGACATTCTGGATTTAATAGTCTACCAATCAAGCTTTTGGAACTGCGATTTACATCCGAGAACTCATCTTCATCCGGAATCTCGATCGGTTCATCCTCCTCCAAAGACATCGCCTGCAAAGCTTGGTGCAATATCCCATCCATTAGCAAAAGAACTAGAGATCTTCTTCGCCTCAAACAGACTTTTCCAGACACAAAGATCCAGCCCCCGTAACCTGTAGAGATTTCAGAGGCGAGCAGAGGAGAAACCACACCACAACTTTTTGAGCAAAACAGGAAAACCTAATCACAAGGGCCATATAAGGCAAGGAAAGGCGATAAACTATGGAAAATTTCTGGAATCGCAACATTGCCGCCAAGGATATTTTCCTTACGGAAAGATAAAAAAAAAAAAAAAAGGAAAGTTAAAGCCTCTAGTAAGAAGGGAGAGTCCTAAGCTCATTTTAGAAATCAACACGAGAACGATGCTTACTTATTGGCGAATAAGTAATTTGGTATAGTTTCTTCTCTTTTTCTTTATTTAGAAAAGATGATATATATAAGAGTGCTAGTGTCTTACCTTAATTGAGGAACTTAGATCATAACTGGAGAAACGGAATATGATCACAACAATAGACAGCCGATGACCAAACTAGTTTACAATTTTTTTAAATTTTTTTATGAATTATATAATTTTGAATTTTTTCCATTTAAAAGATTTCATTAAAGAATTGTTGGAAATTACAGGGTGGAATACACAAAACCGGCAAAGCTAGTAACTTTTCCAGAATTATAAGCCAGCGAGTTTATAATTACATTTCCAAAGTCAATAATATGTATAGATACTGGAAACTAAGTCTAACATAAAATCTATTGAGGATCAATATACAACTACTAACAAACTAGATAAAGCCATAAACAAACAACAGGTCGAAAGCAGATTAAGCTCATTTATTGTTCCAGTAAACTGCAATTCTTTGTATTGCTCTCACAAATGAAACTACGAGTACACGAGATTTACAATACGAGCAGCTGATGAAGAACGAGTTTGGCAAACCAATACCCAAAGACCAAATGCAATTGTCCAAAGATATTGGGACAAACGTAGTCTTTGACTGTTTTATCCAATTTAACTATTTTACAGTGGTCCATTAAGCTCAACTAATTCATAACTAAATAAGTTGATTTTAATCCACCTTCCAGGAGATAAAGCTGTGACTGTTAGATTTTGACATAACGAGGGTTTAAGATTCATCTCCACCGTTGATTTTTCATCAATTTGTTTTCTTTCAACTCGTTATTATTATTTTTAAAAAGTTTCAAGTAAATCTCTCTTCTTCCGATACGCAAGCATTATATGCGCTAAACAGCAATACAGTAGCTCTTTACTTCTGTATCAAAACTTCTTCGTCGATTCGCCATTGAATCTCAAACGCATTCATCATCTTCTTCTCTCACTCTCATCGTAATTTTAGGAGTTCTCCTGGAAAATTTCATCCGAAGGAGTTCGTCTCTGATCCTTCCCTTTATGTTAAACTAGATTCACGCGTTTTGCTCCAAGCCGAGATTCAGCATGTTTCGAGGTAGTCTGTACAAATCTGTTTGTCTCTCCTTATTGCTTCACTTTCTTCTCCTTCGGATCTGATTATGATCTCTCTCGATTTCTCCTTTTTTTGCCGCTAGTGATTTAGGATTTTTTGGGGGGTTTTTGTGTTGGTAACTCCAATGCGTTTATGCTTGTTTAGTTAAATCTGACTGAAGTATGCGATGGATTTGAATACATTTTTGGATTTCAGATTTTCGTCAATGGATCTCTCCCTCTGTTGCGTGATGGATACTTCCGTATATTGACGTTGTTAGTATAACAATTCGAAGAAGTGTATCTACAGGAGTGATTTTTGCTTTCTGAGAATCGGAAAAGAGAAAAATGGCGAAGATGATAAACAAGAGTCTTGTACTAACCTATATCTACTTGCTGATCTACGTTCTACTCTCTTCCGGAGTTATACTCTACAACAAGGTGATTTTTCACAGGCTACTTCACTTTGCAGATCTTTATATAGTTCCTTCTATTGGATTTTGCTTATTGTAGGTTGTATCTCAAACTATAACTTGAGGTTCAAATTGAATGTTGTGCATGTGAGATGAAACTGTAGTCGAATCACCTCTGTGCCAGAGTTTTCTTTGTATAGTCTTTGTTACTGCTATAGTTGTATTCGGTTATATATTTCCTAGAAGCTGACTTTGATTCATATACATTGTTTCTAAATTTCATTTGCAGTGGGTTCTTTCTCCAAAATACTTCAATTTCCCACTTCCAATAACGTTGACAATGATCCACATGGGATTTTCTGGATTTGTGGCCTTCCTTCTTATTCGAGTATTCAAGGTATTTGAAACTTATAGTACAGCATTTACACTTTCTGTTTAAGGGAATGTTACATTTCCATTTGTTTAGAAGTGTGCTTCATTGTCATCTGGCATTTGACCTTCTTTTTGAATTCTTCAACCCGTTATAATTGTCAGGTAATAAGTGTCTTCTTTTCTATTGTAGGTTGTCTCCCCTGTTAACATGACTTTCGAAATGTAAGCCAGCTTGCTGTATGCTTTTCTTCATTTCTAATGTAATTTCTATCATCTCTTTCCTTTTCAACATATTTTCCCGGATTGCAGATACGTGACCTGTGTGGTACCTATAAGCGCATTCTTTGCTTCCAGCCTCTGGTAAGTCTTATAGATGCACTTCGTCCTAGTACTGTACATTTCGGATGCTGAATTTTTCATTTGCTTGACGTACTTTCTGTCTGAACTGTCTCTTGAGTTAACTGTTTACTCCCTTTTACAGGTTTGGCAATACTGCATATTTGCACATTTCAGTTGCATTCATACAGATGCTCAAAGCACTAAGTATGTGAAAACACACAACCTTTTTTTTTGGCTCGAAACCTATACTAGTGTATGAATCTTTTATCATGTTGCAAAGTTTTGTAACACGTGCATATGGAATGACAGTGCCGGTAGCGACATTTCTCATGGCTGTTGTTTGTGGTACTGATAAAGCAAGATGTGACGTGTTCATGAACATGCTGCTGGTCAGTGTTGGAGTTGTGGTATCTTCCTATGGGGAGATTAACTTCAATATAATTGGCACGGTGTACCAGGTTACGGGCATTTTTGCTGAAGCACTTAGACTGGTGCTAACTCAAGTTCTTCTTCAGAAAAAGGGGTTGACATTAAACCCAGTAACCAGCTTATACTATATAGCTCCGTGCAGGTACACAGTTCAAAAATTTTCTGATTCAGCTTAAAATAGAACCTGTATCCAGTTCTAATACTTATGTTGACTTTTTTTACCTCACGGTTTTTGTTTGTCAACATGATGTGTAAAGTCGTGCTAAGATGTAAAGAATCTCCTCTAGTGCATATTGAATCATGCAATATTTTCCTTGATTGTGTGCAGCTTTGTTTTCCTCTCTTTGCCTTGGTATGTGCTGGAGAAACCGACTATTGAAGTCTCACAGATCCAATTCAACTTCTGGATCTTTTTCTCCAACGCTCTCTGTGCTCTTGCCTTAAACTTTTCCATATTCTTAGTTATTGGAAGAACAGGAGCTGTAACCATCCGGGTTGCTGGAGTTCTCAAGGACTGGATTCTCATAGCCCTATCCACCGTCATATTTCCTGAATCCACAATAACGGGTCTGAACATTATTGGATATGCGATAGGTTTGTTTCCTTGTTTCCATTTCAAGTTTCAAATAAGCGCTGAGATTCACATGTGCATTGTTTTAACTATATATTTCTTCCTCTTTTTTGACGCAGCACTCTGTGGGGTTGTAATGTACAATTACATAAAAATCAAGGATGTGAAAGCGACTCAACCAATCACTGACAGCCTCCCAGATCGAATCACAAAGGTGAAGTCAGTTTGGGATTATTCGGGTTATGAACTATAGTTTACAGAAGTGAACATCAGATAAGTGTTTTACTATGGGTTTTGATGCAAATGGCTGAGCAGGAATGGAAGGAGAAGCGGTCATCAGATGGGGAGAGCCCCAGAGGAGGAGTGGAGCTTAACGATGAGGAAGCTCCTTTGATAACCTCGCGGTTGTCGCATATAGGGCGGACTCAGCTCGGAAACGCCTGAGCAACGTACAGATGAGAATGAGACCCCCTCTATGTTGTTTTACTTCTCAGGTGAAAATGTCTTTCTTTATTTCTTGCGGAAACCCAAATAGAATTTACCTTTGGATTACATAACAATGTTTATTATTATGATTTTTTATTTTGGAAAAAAAGCAATTGGCAAAATTATTTGTAGGGTCTCTGAAAGTTATGAATGTTCTCACCAGACGCATTAGCTAAGGACCTGTCTTGGTTTTTATGAAATTCCAGCTATCTTTTAATATTGTTTATGTACAGATTCAGAGAAAATGCAATGTTTTCAAAAGATTTGAACTTTCGAGCTTCCAATATTATACATAGAGACTAGTTTTTACATATGAATCCTCTAGCATCTCGGATTCGAGTTTGGAGTAGTCTGTCAACAATTTTTTCTGCTGCTGACTACGTCAAAAGCTTATGTACTTGGGATGATGCGCCCAGTTCGTTCAATAATCTCTCATACAACTGCACCAAATCCCAAAAAAGGAAAAAACAAGAAGTTGTTTTAGGCAAAAGATTACACAAAAAAGAGATCAATGTTAATTGTTTTACAAGAACACTATACTTTACCTGTTTATAAAGAGATGAATCGCCATGCGATTTTCTTAGTTCAACCACAGTCAACGATGGGATTATCTCGAAAACCTCAGCCGTTACTGATAAACCGCATTGGCTTTTTCGAGTTCTTCCTTCTTGGATTGCTTTTAACTGGACAAAAGCAAACATCACTTCTTAGCTTTAGACACCACTACTTCACTTTACTTGCAACAAACTCAAGTTCCCCACTTAACATAGAAGACAAATAGCAAAAAGGAAGGAAAAGAGATACTCACCGTTGTGTTTTTCATCTGTACGCAGAAACCCATTTCCATAAGGAGTGTTTTGATTTTCTCCAACACATCTATGGCTAACCTATTTGAAGTGAATCTAATCTGCCTCTCTGATACTTTCTGAGTCAGTTCACAAAAATATAACCACATGTTTATTGTGAGCAAAAGACACAACCTTGAAAACAGAGTAAGCATGTATCATTTGTTACCTCTTGTTCAAAGAAACCTGAGAGGTCAAGAAATGAAGACATTCCAATCAACTGAAACGCGTTGATTACAGTTGGAGATTCAGTGCCCTTTTTTTCTTCTTTTTCAGATGCCTTCATTATAACAATATATACACGACTTTGAGAATGGCAATGCACATGATCCAAATTAATCTAAGAACTAATGTGATGAGAAGGAATAGCTTCTTACATCTTCTTGGCTTGAAGATAAATCATCTTCATCATCGCAATTTGAAGGAATGTAGTCATGTTTGAACCAATCATTGGCCTTAATACCCGCCATTGTAATCCTTGTTATTGGATTTGGATCAAGTAGTCTCTTGATCATTGTTTTAGCACTCGGTGATATCCATCTAGGTATTGGGGGATCCCCTTTGCATATCTGAAATGCAGATAACTTTTAACTTTGTTTCTTCACACATAAGCTAAACCATCGAAAAGATAGAGAGATGCCACAAAAGAAGTGCCTACCTTCCGGCAAAGAACAGCGAGGTTTGTATCGTCAAAAGGGAGACACCCGGTAAGAATAGCATACAAGATAACTCCACAAGACCAGATATCTGACGATGCACCATCATAGCCGTTGTTGGCTAGAACCTCAGGCGCGACATAGTTAGGACTACCACAGGTTGTATGTAGCAACCCATCTTCCTAAAATGTCAAATCCGAAACAAGTTTGAACATTGATTTCTCTTTTTGCTGAAGTATTGTCTATAGGTTTTAGGATATTAGCAAAATACCCTAAAATGCTGAGGCAGAGCACTAAGACCAAAATCAGTGATTTTAATGTTCCCCTTTGCATCAAGAAGAAGGTTCTCTAGCTGAACAACAAGCGAAGAAAAACAAACGTGTTAGGGAAATATTACAGAAAGGAAGTTTGAAGCTTTGAAAACACAGACCTTGAGATCCCTATGAAAGACATCCTTGTGATGACAGTAACTTATGCCATCAATCAACTGCTGAAACATTTTTCTTCCCTCTGTTTCCGGAAGCCTTCCTTTGGAGACCTGAGACATCATATGAGAGAAGAAGCATAGCTTTTTGGTTTAATGATATAACAAATTAAAACCAAATGGGATATGCCTACAGTAACAAACATATGAATCTTACAATTCTGTCAAATAAGTCTCCTCCAGTGACATATTCAAGAACCATGTAAATCTTGGTTTTACTAGCCAAGACCTGCCAATTAGAGACCATTAAAGAATTAATTGGCTATTTTTTTTTAAAAAAAGAACACAAAACTAGGAAGAAGAAAAGTCATCAAAATTATTGAAATTTCCATTGCAAAAATGTGGACCAAGCCAAGTCTAAGTTGATTCAGCACATCCAAAAACCATACTATTGATTGCTTAAAGGAAAAGCAATCCTTAATCTAGATGATTAATGGTAGATAAATTTACAAGTCAACAACAATAGACAGAAGAGTATTAAAAAGAT
Source organism: Anastatica hierochuntica (assembly GCA_900406275.1). NCBI lineage: Eukaryota > Viridiplantae > Streptophyta > Magnoliopsida > Brassicales > Brassicaceae > Anastatica > Anastatica hierochuntica. The sequence goes on from OVAN01003718.1 coordinate 21,137, forward strand.
CAAAGTGGTGGTTCATGAACGTGATTCAAAGTGTTGAAAACGAGTTTTACTTGATTTTATTTAATTCTTATGAGGTCTACATGACAAGTTTGGACCTTATTTGCTTGGTGATTGTTAGATGATTGTCATAATCATTATTAAAAATCTTATGGTCAATTATTGGGACCTACTAACTCATAAATTGAGAATCGGTCAGGTGGGATCAAATCTATAGTCAAGCCAATTATTGATAAGGATTTGAGAGGAAAACAAATATTTTTATAAGAGAAACAAAAGACTGTAGAAGAAATTAATTATACGTTAAGTGTGGCTTATTAGCAACATGAAAAGAGCATTGCGTGGCTAATATTCAAAACTACTTTTTATTTTAAGGTCATTGCGCAAGATTTGCGTGGCTAATAATCAACGTGATGAATACGTTACGCCTGGCTAATTTTTTGTTTTTAAAAAAAAGATCTAATTCAATCGAAATGGCTTTTAAGATCCTTCTTTGGACTTAATAGTTCGATCAATAAGCTCGATCGTGTTTTCCATAGAGGTAGGCAAAATATCCGTAATAATCTGTTTGATCTCTTATCTTATCCATGTTGATTCAATCCGATAAACTTATCGATAATACCAAATGACTTAGATTGCATTTCATCTCTTTATCCTTTGTGCTCGTAAAGTTTTATAATAACTAAAATAAAATAATAATCCAAGTTTTTTCCTTGAGAATTTTCATGCAAAAAGGAAATATTTACCAACCTCATGTAACCTGACAATGTTTGGATGCTTTAACACTTTAAGTGTGCGGATCTCTCTCTTAATCTGTCGTTCAAAAAATCAATCACAAAATCAGATAGAGAGATTTGGTTTAAGACTGAATCATTCGTTAACCAAATTGATCTCCTGAAGAAGAAGAAAGCGATTTTAAAAAAAAAACCTGAAAGGAGACTTTGAGACGAGTGATAGTCGACTTGTCGATGATTTTGACAGCGTATGATCCGCCGGAAACTTTATCCTCCGCTAATTTGACTTTTGCAGAGTTCCCTTCACCAAGTGTCCTCCCAAGCTCGTATTTCCCGACACGCATTCCCTTTGTTACCATTCAAACACTATCTTTCGATCCAATTCGATTTCAAGATTCCGGAGAATGAATATCGAAATCGATCGATCGAAGGTGGCCAATGTATGACTATGTATATAAAGAGTGCAGAGGAAGAGAAGGAAATGGCGGCTTGGAATTGGAGAGAATGACACGCCACTTCCCTTTGCTTCCTCCTCCTCCCTTCTTCTCTGTTATTATATTCTCTACATTTTCCTTTGGATTTTTTTTTCTTGGGAAAGGATATATCCATAATTTAAAAAAAGAAAAAAAAGAATCTTCCATGATAATTTTTTTAATAATAGAATATAAAACCATTTTATGTATTTTTCCTTCTTTTATCTACTCCCTCACTATTCTATTTCTAGAAAAAAACATGACTAAAAACAGATTTTTATTTTTAAAGAAATCATGGATAACAACTTCTTTGTGTCATTATTAATTTTAGTTTTTAAGATAATATTTAAATCACTACATTATATTGTTCCCGTCAAATCTGATTCGGAAAACCATATAATTTAGTAAAGCATGCTGAAATCATTTCGTTAAGATTGCATATTACATACGTTTCAACAACAAAGTTTCTTTTTATAATTTTTACATACAATATTTTAAACTCCTGGAAATTGTGAATCTGGTTTTTTTTTTTCTTTTAATCGTCTATTTTAATGGCAAATAGACATGTGCAGAGTTTGAACCTTGGTTTTCTGAGATGACAACAGACGTAATGCAACCACTTGTCCATCTGGTATTTATTTTTTGAACTACAAGAAAATAAAATAATTTACGGATTTTTAATTCGTTGATAATTTACAAATTTCTAACGAATTATCGTGAAAAATAAAAAATAAATAACAAAAATAATTAACAATTATTTCGTATAAATAATAAAAAAACCGTTAAGAGTTTCTGACAATTTTCCAACATATTTTTAAAAATACTCGAATCGATTTTCAAGATAAAAGTTTCAGGTTTTAAAAAGATTTTGAAAATACTTTAGCCAAGTATTAAATATTTTGTGGATAAAATTTATATACTTTTACCTCCTAAAAATGATGAAGATACTAGATATATTCGAATTAAAATTACAAACTACATATATGGAAACTTATACAAAAATGTAAGTATATTTTATGATTACCTGAAATGTCAAGTTAGTATCCGCATGATAGATAGATCCAACGAATGCCAAATTTAGCAAATGAGCTTAAAGAGTTCGTGAAGGTGACGAGTTTATACCTAAATTTGCGGTGTCTAATGCTCTCCGATATTTAAATATCAGATAAGACTACATGCTTTTTTTTTTATTCCAATAAAACTCAATTTATTAAACCTCACCAAGGCACGTAGAACGTAACAAAACATTTCAAGCCAAAATTCTGTTCTTCTATTGTATCCTATGAATAAACTCAAAAGAAATCAAAGAAAAAGTCCTTACTAACTCACAAATATCATCCATTAAAGCAAAGAGCTCAATGTGCATACCACCATTGTTGAGTAAGTTCACAAGAACTAAACAATCTGAGCAAACTTGAAGAGATGAGACTCCTCGCCTTCTGGCGGATTGTAACGCTGCAAGCAATGACATAGCCTCAACCATTAAAGTTGATTTTACATTTGCTCTTGTATTGGAGAAACTCCTAACACCAAATCAGAGCGGAAAGACCACCCAAAGCCACACATTAGAGACGATGAGCACTAGAAAGCGTCAATATAAACTTGTATGGCAGGTGACGGACCCGAAGAGAAGGGTACTATAGTTGCTCTCTATTTCGGCTTAAGGGTGAAAGCTTGTTCCCAAGCTCTAGCCTCCTTGACTGCTTGACAAACTATCACATAAGATAATATCAAGGTATTATCGAAAATGAGAGAGTTTCTAGCAAGCCATAACCTCAAACAAATCCAAGTATGGGTATGGGAAAAAGTAACACCCGACGGAGGTAAATTCGCGGAAGAGTCAGCTTGTGTAAGCAATTCTTGTACCATCGACACATGTCCAAAAAATTGGAGAGAGATGGGAGCTAAGTCCCAAACTGATTGACCGAAAGCACAATTTATGAGCACATGAGACATTGTTTCAGTCTCACAACATCTTCTACAATCCGCACCAGTTGTGATGCCTCAGGCATTTAGTTGAGTAGCCACTGGGAGCGCATTGCGCAGAGCCCGCCAAAGGAAGCTTTTAATCTTGCGAATAGTTTTTAAATTCCAAACACATTTCTGCCAATTAAAGCCCTGCATACACGTTTCAATCTTCCTGGTCAAAGACCGATGTGATACATAGCCAAATTTTGTTGTGTAAAGGCCTCCCTTCTCCAGTAATCAAACCTGAGAATCCGATTGTCTAATGGAGCTTAACGGTAATAGGCGAATTTGCTCAATACAGTGAGGAATGTGTCGTTCAATTGCCTGCCAATTCCACTGTCGAGGCTCAGGTAAAAGTATATCAGCCACTCGTAGCGAGAAAGTAGAAGGAGGTGCTGGTCCTAACGGACACATAGGAGACAACCAAGGATCATCCCAAACCTGAATTTGAGTTCCATCACCCATCAACCATCCTAAATCGTTAGAGAGAAGCTCCCTGGACTCCAACACACCTTGCCACCCATGTGAACAACTAGATGAGATAGTGCAGTCCGTAAAAGAGCTTCAATGGAGTATTTACTAAGGAGAATCTGAGAGAGAAGAGCTTGCGGTCTAGTAGTGAGCTGTAATCAATTTTTTGTTAAAAGAGAGACATTATGTGATTGCACATCCCTAAACCTGACACCACCATCCCTATTTGATGTCGTCATCTTATCCCAAGCGATCCAACAGGTGCAGTGATCATCCGGTTTAGCATCTCATAGAAATCGTGTTAGGACCGATTGAGTACGTTTGCACACAGGAAGGGGCAACCTGAAACACGACATTGCATAGGTAGGAATTATCGATAAAACTAACTTCAACATCACCTCCTAACCCACATGAGACAAGAACTTAGTCGACCGACCTAAGGCTCGTTGTCGTATCCGGTCAACTATTGACGTAAAGATATCTCTTTTACATTGTCCAAAATTTTTTGGTAACCTAAGATATTCACCATTGTCCCTTTCTGCATAGATATTAAGTATTTGTTTAGCGACCAACTTCCTTGTTGTTGGTGTTTGCTGAGAGTAATTGATGACTTATGAACGTTTATAAGTTGACCTGATGCTTTCTCGTAGGACCCAAATCAAAGATCGTGCACCCACGACATATATTAGCATCAGACCTACATAAGAACATTGTATCATCAGAAAAAAGCAAATGATTGAATGGTGGACTATTATGAGAGACTTTAATTTTTGCTATCGACCCCGAATGTTGAGCCCTTCGACATAGTCGAGAAAGGACCTTTGTACAAAGCACAAATAGGCATAGAGAAATAGGATCTCCTTGCTGTAAACCTCACATAGGAATGATTAGACCTTGGGGTCTCTCATCAACAAGGAATGAATATGTTAACGAAGTAACACACTCCATAATCCACTGTATCCAAACTACAACGAATCTAAGCCTCTTAAGAAATTTCCGTAAGAAAGTCCACTCCATTTGATCATAAGCCTTTGTCATGTCTATTTTAACCGCCATCGTACTTCTAGTAGTAGCTTTTGAAAGGCAAAGAAAGTACAGAACCTCATGCGTGATGAAAACAATGTCCATAATTTCTCTTCATGGAACAAACGCAAAATGATTTTCTAAAATGGCTTCAAGAAATAACGAGCTCATCCTTTTAGTTAAGATCTTTCCTATGATCATGTAGTAAACATTACAAAGCGTTATAGGACGATAATCTGACACTTTCTTAGCTCTATGTATTTTAGGTACCAACCGAACATGAGTCTTATTCCATTGCGATGGAAACGATCCGGTGGTGAAAAACTCAATTATTTCTGCAAATGATAGGCCAATATGAATGAAACAAACCGACAGAGAACCCATCCAGACCAGGAGCTTTACTCGCGTTAATACCAAAGGCGGCCGCTCTAATCTCTTCAGGCGATGGAATATATGTAATGGAATCATTTTGTTGGTCGGTGATCAGCGGCTGAAGAGCCTCATCCACCATCGTAAAATCACCCTCATTCCTAGAGGTAAATATACTTTGGTAATAAGCAGCTAATAACTGAACAATTTCATGTTCTTTAACATGTGGAGCTCCATTCTGATCTTCAATAATCGAAATCCTATTGATAGAGCGCCTTGAACGAGTACTCGCATGGAAAAATACAGTGTTTTGATCGCCACTTTGCAACCATAATATCCGGCTACATTGTCGCCAGAAGTTCTCTTCTTCTTGAAAAGCTACCATGAGAACTTTATTTAAATGATCAATCTCTAATTGATCCGCAAAGGCCGTAGACACGGCTAAATCCAATTCTCTTTGTGTTTTTATAGTGAGCTATTTCGAGTTATAATTCCTAGCCTTTGTCCACTTTATTAGTTCACCTCTCACACGACCTAACTTGATCTCAACTGACGAGGTAGAAGAACTGCACCAAACAATAGAAATAAGATCGTAAACTTCGTCTTTTTCACGTCAACGATTATTAAACTTGAAAACGACCTCTCCTCTTAGAACACGAATCATCAAGGTAAGTAATGACGGGCCAATGATCAGAACCTTGGAAGGGATTATATTCGTAACGGGCCGCAGGAAACAACTCAAACCCATAATTATTAGAAAAAACACTATCCAACTGGGCATTTACTAGATAATCAATATCTCATGCCTCACCACGAAAGAAGGTTACCCGTGAAGCATAATTCCCAAAGACCATTATTTGAGATGAAGCTCCTGAAATCAACAAACAAACCTTTTGGGTGAGAAGGACCACCAAGCTTTTTAGTTTGACAAATAAGCTCATCAAAATTACCCATTAAGAGCCATGAAGTGTCTCGATAAACATCCAATGCTGAGATATCAATCCAAACTTGTTTATGATGTTCTTTATTAGGGGCACCATAAAGAAAAGTTAAATAGAAGGAGTTGTTGCGGAAAGAGACCCTAGTATCTATAAAATTCGGCGTAGAGAAAAAGATCTCCAAGTCAATGTCATCTTTCCAGAACACAACGAGACCTTTACTCCTACCTACAGGAGGTACAATAAATTGGTTACCATACCCCAACCATCTACCAACTTGCAAAACGTAATCATCAATGCTTTTTGTTTCCATCAAGAACGATATGTTTGGGAAGAGCCTAAATCTCAAATCCCTCAAGCATCGAACTGTCAAAGTGTTCTTGAGCCCTTTACAATTCCAACTTTTTTTTTTTATCATTGAGACTTGTGTGGTTTATGAGCTACCACCAAACCCTTACAAGGAGAAGGCACCACGATCTTAGATTGTTTAGCTAAAGATACATTAACCTCAGTAGAAGGTAAAAAAAGAAGAAGAAAAAACAACCCCATGGTGCTTAAGTGAATCCCCACCATGTAACCGAGCCTTTATCGTAGATCGTTTACACACAGGAGCTAGTTTTGAGCGCTGTTGGGGTCAAAAACTGTCCCGACAAAATCGATGCCAGAAAAGGACTACAGAAACGATGCTGTCTCCTTCGGACACAGGAATTGTAAGAATATCTGAAAATTCCGAGTTTCCCATCGTTCAGGCTGTCTCTTCACGACCTGGCTTCAAAGCTTCGGAGATAGTCGATCACGACCAATCTCCGAATAAAGTCTGTCCGTCCGCAAGCAACTAAAGCATCCAATTGCCAAGGTTAGCATCGATAGCCCTCAGATAACTCTCACGAGGCCACACGATACGTCCTCCGAAATGGTACGAAACCACCAAAAGCGTTAGAGAACCGCGTCGCTTCAAAGAAATGTCT
>OVAN01003719.1:0-28064 GCA_900406275.1 Anastatica hierochuntica
CATTTTCCATGAGACAAAAGGACACAACTTTATATCAAACTTCCCAAAGTTGGAAACTTTACAATGAATCAGAGTCCAACTCAGAGCTTCATCAACCAAAAACATAATCTATTGAAAACCCAAAAAGTCTTATACTCTTTCGCATTGAACTAAACTAGTATACAAACGAATTTATCAGCAATCAAATACAAACCGTTGATTTCACGGCCACCNTCACGGCCACCACCGCAGCATCCTCCTCCGCTGAAGAGATTCAACGCGGCTGAAATAGAATTTAACGGCGCCGTAAAGGTTCCGGTTGCTTTACTAACGGCGCGTTTCATCGGCGTTCGAGGAATCAGTGAACTGAAACCCACCATCGGAGAACGAAGAAGAAAGGAGGCGCAAGAGGAATAGGTTTTTTCAACACAGAAACGAAGACCAAAAAAAAAAAAATCAAACACGTGTCGTACGCGGAACGGACACGTGTCAAGCAAACGGACTCCGTTTGAACGGGAAACGGACCCCGTTATACCATGATAACCGACTTAAAATCGACCTCGATTTGCGCGCTAACCGCGTCTAAACCGAGTATAAACCGTGTATTTTAGACCGTATTTTTATACGGACCGTTTTAAAAAGTTTAGGCCCAACTAACATTTTGGGCCGGTTAAATTAGCCCAAAAATTAAACAGATTTTGTACCAACCGCTCAAATTAGCCCAAAATTAAATTTTAACCAGGAATAGATCCAATCAGGTTCACTTTAACCCGACCCGATATGTTGATTCGCTTCTTCTTCAAATCGAACTTGGGTGTGACTGTGGATCTTCGACGTCGGAAGAAACTTTTTTTTTTTTCTCTCTGTTCTTGCTCCGGTTACGAGTTAACCACCGTGGCTCGCCATAGCTACTTTCCGATTCGAAACGATTATGTACACCGCATGGTCTATTGAATCGGTGAGTCTCAAAGAAAAAAACTTTTGTGCTCCGTTTTGTTTTGATTTCAGAGTAAAATTCAGAATCCTCTTTGTGTTCGAAGTTTCTGGCTGTTGAATTTGCGAATTCACTATGTATTCTTTCGATTTTTGAATGCTTACAATAGAAACTAGGGATGGGTATTCGGATCTTCGGATCGGATCTCGGATCTTTCGGATTCATCTACTTAGGATCCGAATCGGATCCGATGAATTTTCGTATCGGTTCGGATCGGATTCTCATCGGATCTCATCGGATCCGTATCGGTTCTTGAAATTTTAAACAGATCCGAAACCAAAAAAATCCGAAATTATCCGAAAAAACCGAACCGAATTATCCGAAAAGATCTGAAAAATCTGAACTATCCGAAATAAAACCGAAAAAATCAATATATTAATATTAAAAAAAGTATTTTTTTCTATAAAATTATTTATAATTTCGGGTATTTCGGGTATCCGATCGGTTCCCGGTTCGGTTCTGGATCTTTCGGATCCATCTACTTGGGATCCGTTTGGCTCTTTAAAGTTTTTCGGTTCAGATCCGGTTCTTATTTTTCGGTTCGGATCCGGATCGGTTCCTCGGATCCGGATAATTTGTCCAGGCCTAAGAGAGACCGTGTGATAATTTGGTTTTGGGGAAAGAGAACAAGAAGCATTGTACCTAAGACCAAGATTATTGCAAGGGTTCTTAAAGGTGGAGTTCTTAAGAGAGGTTCTTAGCTTTTAACTACAAAAGTTAAGAACCACCTCTTAAAGTTTTTATTTAAAAGGTAGTTCTTAGCATTTGTAGTTAAAAACTAAGAACCCCTCTTAAGAATCCCACCCTTAAGAACCCTTGCATTAATCTTGCTCTAAGGAAACGATTGAGGTTATTGCACAAAGTAATTTGTTACCTGAAGCTGCACTTATGCTTCATTTGATGAAAGGTTATGATAGATTTGTCTTAAATAAAACAATAATTTAGAAGCGTTACAACAATAAGATGTTTCACTACCCAAAACTCTAAGAAGTGTATGCTATGCGTCTGAAAACTGCTCTGAAAGTTTTTCCGCCGTTTCGAGCAACTTTCTGTCCTTCCTCGGTAGCTTTGCATAGAAGCTCGACGACAGGATCCGAATCAAGCTCTTCTAGCGTTAAGGACTCAAACATCGGATGTTTCTCTAAGCAAGACTTCATCCACTCACCAAGCTCTTCGACGTCGGTGATTGTGTATATGATCCCACCTGCTCTAAGAACATAAGCATATTCATCTAGTAAATGAGTGCTAATCACTCTCCTCCTATGATTCTTCTCCTTGAAATGTGGATCAGGGAAGAGGAAAAACATCTTCGAAAGCTGTCCTTTCTCAAAGTAATTCGGAATGTACTTCATCGAGTTCGTCCTAACAACCGAGATATTCTCGTACTGACCCCCCGAGCTCGTTTTCCTTAAGGCTAATATCCGTTCCTTGACGTACTCTGTCACTTTATCTCTCAGCTCCATACCGATCATTAAGGTATCAGGGAAGAGTGTTGCAAGGGAAATTAGAAGCCCACCAAAACCGCATCCGATATCCGCAAACTCAACCTTCTTGGAGATTTCTTTGTTACTCGCATCGACGAATTTAGGGAAGTGAAGCGAAAAGTCGACATGAGCCGGAGAAATCGGGATTGGGAAATGAGAGTCACTTAGTGGATTGCTATGAGCTCTTGCTCTGTAAAATCGTTTCCGAGGAAGACCAGTAGATTTGCTGAAAGTTGGTTTCGTCTCACTCTCCATAATCACTATGACACAGAAACACAATAACAACAGTGAGGCAACGACATATCAAAACACAAGATCTGGAGATCTGATCTAGCTTTAAGCATTGCTAAAAAGAAATTAACTTTAGATGAACAGACACCGAATCTGAAAGACCCATTACATGCCTGAACCCTAAACCCTAAAGTCTCTGTTTACTGACGAGAGAAGGCAATACCTAATAGAAAACTTAAACCATGGATTCATAGTTATGTAAAGACATTATAAGCAAAAACACGAAAAGAACAGGCTAAGACATGAGAGGATCACCTGATTAAATCTGTGGATTTCAAAAAATCTCAAGCTATTCGTTCTTCTTCGCAACCAAACATTCAAGAGAAGCAGAGAGAGAAGAAGAAGACGAGAGAAGAGCTTTAGCAATTAATTAGGGTTCTCGTGGTCTTAATGGGCCCAAACCCATCTGATTTATGGGCTCAAAGCCCATCAATATCAGAGACTGGTCGTTATTTCAGTTATAGTCACGCGCGCAATACGCCCTCAATGTTTCGTTCATTCTCCAACAAAACATATTCAATCGCAATTGCATCTGTTTCAAAGCTTCTATATGTCAAAGGCGGCCTTGAGACTAAGCAAATAACGTAAACGCTACCGGTCTTTGATTTTACAGAAAAGTTTATCTTTGAAAACGGTTTTTTTCGTAAATAAATATACAAAACCGATCACTATTTTTTATCTCAGCATTTATTAAATATGTGAATCTTAGGGCCGACACTGATCTAGGTGTTTCAAACTCGATTCAACCTTCAGTTTTTCTATTCGATTTCGGTAGGTTTTATGAGTTTCGAATAATTCGGTTTTTAAAATGTAGAACTATATTGATTTCGGTTCCGACCGAATTAGATACTCATTCGCGCTATTCTTTTTGGGTATTTTCAATTATTTCCGGGAGTTTCTGATATTTGTAAATATCTTTGGTTATTTTCGATTACCCGAATTATTTCCGTTTGGTTTCTACGTTTCGGCTCTCAAAAAATTAGTAATTGTTCGACTATTTCAGAATTTTGGTTTGATAGTTCCTTATAATAACAGTGCACAAAGATGACAAATTTTTTTTAAAAAATACAAACTTCTTCAAAGAACAATGTTCTTTTAAGGTCCATTGCGTCTTGAACCTCTCCTACTATGATTACCTCTGAAACCACCACCAGAGTTTGAACCTCTAGACGTTTGGCTATTACCAACTTTCAATGGCACAACTGTGTCCATATACATCAATCTCCCTGGCCAGTGTCTCTTCTCTTTCGGAAGCCGACGCAGCTGCTGCACCCAAAACGCAACGTATTCGCCTTCTGGATCATAGTTTTGTGCCTAAAGAAACCAAAAAACACATTTTTACAGTCTCCTCTTCCTCACTAGTTGTTGAAACTGAATTATCTCGATGTTAAAAGTTGCTTACTTGCTTTGGAATACTGAAATAACGGTCTTCTCGGGGATCATTTCCAACTCCTTCCATGCGAAAATACCGAAATTCTCATCCTCGATATGAATACATTATAAAAGCTAAAAGTCACAAACTGTTGGCATATGTATTACCTGCTCCATAGGTCCAATTTCCGTAATTTGAACACGGATCATAGTCCAATAAACACGTCTCAAACCATTCCGCACCCATTCGCCAATCCAATCCCATGTCCCGCACAAGAAACGAACAAACAATCTAGACAATGAACAATCAAATCATCAATCATGTTCAGTTGCATGAGTTTCCGACTCAAAACCAATTGAGTGGATTGGCCATATCCCTTATAAACTACTTAATTCCTTCGAACTACCGATGTTGGATATTTAGTCCAAATAAATCGAAAACTAGCTAAACTTGGTCAAAGAGAAAAAAAATCACCTGTCGGCCTCGATTCGACATGAAACCGGTTGTCGATAACTCTTTCATGTTTGCATCTATAAGAGGATACCTATGCAATTCATGAGAAAAAAGTTAAGCTTTGGAGTCTTAAGCATAACTCTAATTGATGCTTTCACAATATATGATACGAACCCGGTCTTGCCATCTCTCCAAGACTCAAATAGCTTCTTATCTTGACTCCATTTCCCTTGAACATTTCTCGGGCCACCTACGAAGAAAAATACGTTATTCAAAACTTCATTGTAACCACATTGCATTGACGTTTTAGTTCAAAGCATTGTTACCTAAATGGAAGAGAGAGTTCCCACATTTAATCGAAAGAAACCTAAAGTAATCCCTCCATATTAATTCAAATAACACCCTGAAAACATATTACCAAAATCAATTGTGAACTTAAGAGAATGCAACCGAAATTCGAAACTCGCATATTATAGACATACCAATATGTTGAATTGTTTGCTACTCTTTCTCTTTCGTATCTTTGAACCTATAAAGGTTTTTCCATTTCCGCATAAGCGAAAGAAATGCTAAATGTTATGGTACATTGGTTGAAGATTTGAATGATCTGACCTCTTCGTAGATAAACCGAGGAGAGATACATCCAAAGGCAAGCCAAGGAGAGAATTTCGTCGAATAATCAGCTCCCAACATTCCGTTCCTCGTCTCTTTGTATACTTTCAATAGATCCTACATGAAATACAAAACATAAACCATTATGTACACATACAAATAGCGCGATATTAGACGAAAGCCAGCTCGGGAATTGATCTTGCCTTCTTCCAAAAGTACTCAAAAACTCTGCCTACTCCTGCGGTTTCACCACCCACAAATCGCATTCCTCTAGTCACCTATATCAACAACACAAGTATAAAGACTTAACTAATACATAATGCTATACACTTAAAGAGCTTCTCGGAGAAACTCACCTCTTGTGGCTCAATTCCAAGTTGATCAAGAGTTGAAACATCTCCCCAATTATCAACAGAAGGTATTGGCCCTAGAGAAATCGGAATACGAGTGGAGCTTCTGATCCTACTCTTACTTTCCACCGACTACAAGCAAGTTTTTCAAACAGAAACAAACATCGATATCAAACAAACAAACTAACTAGTTTGCTAAACAAATGAAGAGCTTTTCGCATACCTTACGAAACTGAGTGTAGACATCAGGCAAATCAAGAACATCAAATGGAAGATCATCTTTATGATACATTGTACTTCCCCAAATAAGCTCAAGCTTAGTACCATTACCAACACCTTTCAAACCTTGATTCACAAGTCTCTCAACTTGTATCTCCTCACTACACGTTTCTTTATGAGCAAATACCTAAAGATACAAAAGATAAAGATCAAATCTTTTAAAGAACAGAGCTCTGAAAAGTTTCATCACAAGAGGACTTAACTGTATGAGCTTCAAAATCTTTAGCAAGAGAAGGAAGAATGTCTTCAGGTTTACCACTTCGAATCAAAAGATTCAATCCTCTTTTCATTAGATTCTTTCTCAAATCAACTAAACATTCCATAAGAAACGCTCCTCTTAAAGCTAAAAACAGAGCACACACACACAAAAAGTTGAATAATCAAAGATCAAAATCTGAACTTTTTAAAAGATTTGTAAAGATTTGAGTTCATTACCTCCGGTTTTAGGGAAGGAGAAGAAATGGGTAGTGAGAAAGAGACGAGGATCAAGACAATAAACAGGCAAAAGGGTTTCAGAGGAAGACCAAGCTTTATACAATGCTTCATTGTCAAGTAACCTAAGATCGTTTCTAAACCAGAGAATCGCTATTCCTTTTCCGTTTCTTTTAGGAGAAGGCAATGTGTATCTCTCAAAAGTTTTTCCGGCGACAGAGTTCATCTCTTCATCGTTGAGATCAGGAACAAGGTAGATTTGGTGGCGGCTGTTCATTTTCGCGGCGGAGCAAAGGAAGAGAGAAGAAGAAACTCGAGAGAGGTGAAGGTTAAAGATGAATCTGCGAAGTGGGTTTGCGAGAGGAGATGAGAAACAAGACGAAGCCGCCATTAACGGGCTGCTCTGTAAAAGTATAAACGTCGTCTCTCTTTTTTTTGACGAGTTGTGAAAGAGACACGTGGCGTCTGCTTGTGAAGTGTGACGTGGCTGATGTGTAGCCTTTTGTCTGAATCTTGTTGAGTTTGCGTCGGTTCTGTAGGAGAATTTATGAGAGACGATAGTCACGTGCGGATAAAACTATCACGTGATATTTATCAGTTAACAAATGTTGGGCTTCAAAGTCTCCAAATAATTGTTTTAGGCCCATTAAGTAAATCTGAAATATATTCTGCTCTCTCACTTTATGTATTTATTTATTTCTTTTTTTAACGAAAAAATTAATTTATGTGAATTTTAAAAGCACATATTTTTCGGAAAAATATAAAACTCGAGTAGTTTCTTGAAAACTTGTTTCGGATATAAAACTTTGAATATTTAAAGGTGTTCGAGCTATTTCTAATAAAATGGTTCGTTATTGCTTATCGTATTTTTAGAATAAATAAAATAAGATTCTTTTGAAGAAAAATAATATAAAATACGAAACATCAATTGTTAAATATTTTACAATTTTTTTTGCAAAACCTCTAATCTAAATGGTACAAACAGGAACTTCTTCGAAGTCCTACCACATTGTCTAACTGCTTATCCTTCTAAGTTACATCAACTCTCTATTGTCATCTCATGAAACGAACTCCGCATTTGCCTATAGTGAGAGCTATTTGTAATTAGAATATAGACGATAAAAAAAAAACATTTTTCCAAATTATATTCACCTCACATACCCTCAAAACTTCCTCTAATTGTTTCTCGTAGCCAATATGAAGAGTGTAACAAAAGTATATATAATATATATATATATATATGGAATTAAACCAAATAAATGGTTCATAGTTTCAACAGAAAAATGTTTTAAAAAATCTTTATACAGGTGAATAAATTTTTCCACCTGATCTTATTTTCCATTTTGTTCACAATTGTGTATATATAAGTAAACAAAAAAAAAACATTTTATGTACATAGAAAAAAAAAGTAACCAAGTTGGTGTAGAAGTAGAGAGATGAGAAGAAAGCAAGTGGAAGATCATCATCATCAATCCATCAAGAAAATGGTTGTGGCTGAGACTCAGCAGATGTTTTACAAATAGGACACCAATTCTTCATCCGAAGCCATTGTTGCGCGCAGCTCGTATGATACATATGTTGACAAGCCAATGTTCCTATCTCATCTCCATCAACATACTCTTCCTAACATATTACATTACATAAACACCTTCAAGCTTTTACCCGTTGAGAGTTAAAAGTAGCCGACTGGAAAAAATGGAACCGAATCCTAACCGGAACCGAGCAAATACCCGAATGGGTCCAAAATCTAGGTAACTTCAGGTAACAGGTACACTCGAACCCGAACCGATACCCGAACGGGTACATGAAAATACTCGATACTCGAACGGATACCCGATAGCCAAATACATAATACCCTAATGTGTGTGTATATATATATATATGTGATAAATTAGGTTTTAGTGATTATTTTAATACTTTTAGGTATTTTGAATATTTTTTAGTATTGTTAAATATCTTAAGTGTTTCTATATATTTATTAATATTTTTGATTATTTAAAAGTATTTTAGTATAATTTAATGTATTTTTCTTTACAAAATAGGTATTTGGTATATTTTATACTCAAAATACTCGTATTACCCGAAAATAGCCGAACGACCCGAAAAAATTTCGGGTACACCTACGAGAACCGGAACAGACCGACGAAAACCGACCCGGACACGAACCCAAAAAAAGTAATACCCGAATGGGTCCTAAACTCCGGAACCGACGAACCGATACCCGAACGGACCCGACCCGAATGCCCAACCCTCTTAAAAGACGATAACAAGGGAGAATTAAAGAACCTGGCAAATGCTGCATTTGATATCATCTTCTTTGTTCGGGCAAATGTTACCAGACTCATCTTTTCGACTGTAAATGCTCGACTTCAAGCTTTTCAGCAACGCTTCTTCGCTTAGCGCAGTGCTCACTGTGCCCATCTTCTCCTCCAATGCTAATAGTTCCTGCATGAATTTTTAAACTTTCAATACCCCGAAAAGGTTATAGCTTGAATGATCATGTAAGATCTAACCTCATACGACATGTTATCAATGTCAAGCCTCATATCTCTATGCTGATCGTGGAAGCTGCTTAAACCGTTTAAGAACAGATTGGTCTCTAAAACAACCAATTGCTGCAGAAGAAATGAAACTCTAAAGTCAGACAAAACCGGTTTTTATTTCGAAAAAGGTTCCATTAAACTGCTACAATCACCTCGTATGTAAGCTGTTCGTCTTGTTCAATCCTTTCTAGCGCCAATAACACCTGAAAAAAGGGTACTTGAGTCGTTGTGTTATCAAAGACGCGGTGAATAAACATCGGAATAGCAATGTTTATGATGACTACCTCTGCAACTCCATTCATGTTATGACGTCGAAAACCGACGCTGTTCATCAAAGAGTGAGAAAGGCTGGCTTCTGAGGGGCTACCGGGAATCATCCGGCTACGTAACCTGCCATTACTACTGATGGGTCTGCTGTAACTATTTGAAGGACTACGGGAAACTTCTGCAGATCTAGAAGGATTGAGATCAGTTCGTGTAGCAGGCCGAGGAGTTTGTAGAGTTGCAACCGTTCCAGAGCGTCCTGTTCTACCAAAATAACCAGTTGGTCTCCTAGTACTACTCGAAACCACACTGTTGTCCCTAACACTCGGTAAATTACGGTTTCTCCTAGATTCCGATATGGTGCTGCCGTCGCCTTGAGGGGAACTTTGATTGATTGACTCAATCACTGATCTATCCGGTTTATTCCCTCTGTTTGACGAGCTGCTCTCTCCATCGCTGTTTTTCTTTCTAAATACGTTGCTTTTTCTTGTCGGGTTTGAATCAGACGGAACAACATCAGAGCCAGACTTGCTACTCGAGTCTCTCATTCCATGCTTGTTCACACTAGCTCTACCATTTTGCCCACTTGTACCCATTCGAGCATCTCGGGAAACCAAATCCGGTCTCTGATGAATGCTTCTGCTGCTACTTTTACTCGAGCTTCCCACCTCTTTCACAACTTCTCCCGCGACGCTCTTTTCAGAATGAACACTTTCAGCCCTTTCTTTAGTCTTTCCACGCGGGAGAACACGCTCACTCGTGGCTGACTCATCATGAACACTGCTTCCTTCTGAAGAATCCGTATCCAAAAGAGAAGAGAGTCTTCTCCTACCGGTAACTTTCAAAGTCTTCTTCGCACCGCCAAATCCACTCATACTACGAGACGAACTCCCAACTATTTCCTTCCCATTAGGAAAAGATCTAACCGAAAACCCGCTAGATTTCGCTTTGTGATCAATAGGACCTCCCTTGATAGCACTAATCCTCGAACTACAACCAATTCGGCTACAAACCGGAACAATCTTATCATCTTTCTTCTTCACATTCTCAAAGCCAATTCCTTTCCCGGACATAACCGATCCGGATATTCTTTTACCTTTAAATCCATCCATACATAAACAAAGACACTTTCACTCTGCAAAAATGTTCAACAATCTTATATATCAGATCACTTCTTGTTCCTTAGAAACTGCATCGAACCTAAAAGGAAACAAAAGACAAAGAGAGAAACCACAAAGAAGATAATAACCTCATGAAACCATAAACATAAACTCAATGATTGTTAAAAGAAACCAAAAGAGGAAAAAGCTAAAGCTAAGACGACGACAAACCAAGGTCTCTGTTTCGATTTAAACGGACTTTCCATTAACAACAATTAGTTTTCTCCGTGATTCAAGCTTTCTCCATGAAAAATTAAAACTCTAAAACAAAAGAAGCATATGTATATAGATAGAAACAATTCTCACAAAAATCGAATTCAAGAATCAGAACCAACCCAAAAGAGTTCATTTGAAATTGAAGCCAAAAGGAAGAAACTTTTTAATCGATTTTAACGTAATCGAAACGAAAAGTTTCAAACTTTGAAGTTGAAACCCAAAGGCAAAATCATCAAAATCAGCAACGAGAGTATAGATAGATTCATGGGTTTTTAAAAAAATTTCTTCTTCTTGTTTTCGTGATTACCGTAACGGAAGAGAAAGTTCAAAAATTTGTGTGATATTCTCTTCGACGAAGAAACTTGGAGTGAGAGAGATTCGATGGAGGAGAAGGAGGTTTTTAATTAAAATCGAAGAAGAAGAAGAAGAAGAAGAAGAAGAAGGAAGAAGAAATGATCGTAACCGTCGATTTTGCGTTTCGTTGAGTGAAGCCTAAGATGGACGGCTTAGATGTATTACGGGACCCTGAGATATCAAAACGGCGCCGTTATAGGTTAGGGTCTCGTGAAGTTTAATAGCTGGGGAAAAATTAGATTAGATAATTAATTGCACTCCATACTAAAATTAAAAAAAAAAAATTGAAGCTTTTATTATAACTAAAAAAATTTTCTTTTTGGTTTTTTTAATAAATAAATTATTTCTTGTTTTCTGACCCCAAAAAAAAAATTCTTGTTCAACCAACAGCAAGAGTAAAATTACGAAATTCAAGCAGTGAAAATAAAAATTTATATTTAATATTGTATTGAAAATTGAAAAGATCACATCATTTGAAACAAAAAAAAAATTTCTAAAACATTTTTAAAATAAGATGGAGAAAGTATAATGCATTTCATAAAAAAAGGATATTTAATTTCTTGATAATCATATGGAGTATGTCAAGAAGTGAATTATTAACAAAAAATAAAGAAGTGAATTATTATGAAGAAATCTTTTTCGTTTTTTTTTTTCTTTTGGCGTAAGAAGAAAGATTTAGGCTAATTTCATAGTTATTCCAAAACGACAATCAGAACCATTTGAAAATAATAAATTAATAATTGTTGAGAAGGTATATATATTTCTAATTAGTTTTGATTCCAAAAGAAACACAATATTCTTATAATAACATTATAAAATTGTTGAAGGAAAGACGACGTGACAAGAAGCAATTTAGATCCAAAATCACCGTATATTAATATATTATATATATATATATATTTCTTTGTTAAAAACTTATTATTATTTGACGTGAAACCCATTATATTAACAAAAAAATCTAGGGAAATTAGGTTAAATAAACTCAAACCCCCTATTATTTAAATATCTAATCAAAATCGCTTTTTTCTCCTAATTTTTCTTCTTATCTTTCTCTAATCTCTCTCCAAAAACTTAAAGAAAAAATGTTTCTTGGTTATTTTACAAATTAACCCAAAAATCTATATTAAACTTTGAAAGAGAATAAAAAAGATTAATTTACAGAAATACATTTAAAAAGAAAAGAAATTTTACATTTACACCTGTCTTTTAATGGTTCTCAAATATACACTTCAAATATTAGGGTTTAGGGTTTAAGGTTTAGTGATTAGGGTTTAGGGTTTAGCTATTAGGGTTTAAAGTTTAGGAATTATGGTTTAGGGTTTACGATTTAATGTTTAGGGTTTCTTTTAGTCTAGGGATATAATGGTCTTTTTCATTAAAAGGAGGTGTAAAAATAAAATTTTTTCAAACAGGGGTATTTTTGAAAAACAAACAATACAAAGGTGTATTTTTGTAAGTCTCCCAATAAAAAATGATGGAAAGTTAATTTTTCCCTTTAAAGTCTGGACATAGTCGGACTAAAAATAAATAGGTCGGATTTCATCGGAATTCGTATAAATTATGGCTCGAGTCATAGTCGTGGATCCTAGTTAGAACTAAGGCAATAAAATAATGTCACCGGAAAACAATTTTTTACTTCACATATATGCAAATCACAATTAAAAAGACAAAATCTTAGTTGAAGCATTGGTTTACGATAAATGACTTTGTAATTGAAATTTAAGCTCTTCGTAATGAATAAAAATCATCTTCTTTATATTGTTGAATATATAATGTTCTATTCTTGTCTTTTTTCCTCAAACAACCGTCAAAAATTCTTTAAAAAAATATTACGAGAAATAGAGTAAAATAGGAAAATATAAAGATATATAAATAATCTAATTGAAGACATCAAAGTCACTTTTGTCCAGGAGTGGTAAGAGACGGACTCATGACATTAACATGTTATTAGTTCGATCTACATGCTATGACAAAGTACAATACATTTGTTTCTAGACACTCACCGCGGTATAAACTCTTGTTTTAAACCCATTTGCAAACATGGAGAAAGAACCTACCCATATACGACTCTTTCTCATGAACTACTTGCACTTATTTAGTTTGAGATTACCTTGAACTATCCAAAAACAATCCAAGTCGCAAGAGATAGTTTTTGTCAACGAACAGACCACAACATGTCGGTTTAACAGTTCATTAGCCTCACATATTCCTTCAACTCTGTGGTGGAGGAAGATCGAACCTTGGTGCCTTAAGAGTGACTCTAGAGACTCAACTACCAGACTTCAATATCCTCGGCAGTCGCAAAAGGCATTTTTATTATTAAATAAATTATTATAAATCGACTTTATCATTCTTTAAAAAATGGAATAGTGATGGAAGATGGAGAAGAGAAAGGAGTTATTACATGGACCCAAGTCCAAACCGAAGCAAAAACGGACCCACCGTTTTCTGAAAACGGGAAAATCAAACAATAACGACCAGACGTAAAGAGAGTTTTTATAACATACTTATCTGTAAAATTGTCAACTTGAAGAAACTAAAAAAAAATTGTTTTTGGAATCACCTTTTGAAGTTGCTTTTCTACGTCACACGTCTTTTTCTCTATATATTTGTTGTATTTATTTTACGTAAATTATTATTATTATTCATATATACTCTCTTTTCTCTCGTACCTAACACCATAAGCATGCAACACATATATTATAATAATAATTAATTTACATAAATACACTTAAAAAGAAAAAAAATTTACATTTACACATGTCTTTTAATGGTTCTCAAATATACACCTCAAATATTAGGATTTAGGGTTTAAGGTTTAGTGATTAGGGTTTAGGGTTTAGCTATTAGGGTTTAAAGTTTAGGAATTATGGTTTAGAGTTTAACGTTTAGGGTTTCTTTTAGTCTAAGGGTATAATGGTATTTTTCATTAAAAAGGGAAGTGTAAAAATAAAATTTTTTCAAGCAGGGATATTTTTGAAAAACAGACAATACAAATGTGTGTTTTTGTAAGTCTCCCTGTTATAATCTTGTTAAAATATTATTTCTATATATATAATGTTGGTAGAGTTTAAAAAATTATGGTTTCTCTATACAAACAAAAGTTGTTTGATTTTGTAAAGATACGAACAATTCCCTATGCGGCTCTTTTTGACAAAAAAAAATTATTAAAATAATTGTACATGCCTCGGACTAATTCTATTTGATTGGAATATGGAGTTTTTTAATTATATACGTTACTTTGAATACACTTTTTAACATCTTATATTTCTTTGTAAAAATCCTTAAAAAAGGAAGAGAGACAATAAGTTTCAACGATTTTTTTCTTCACCATCAAACTATTTGGTGTTGATCTATCTTTGTCTACTAGATAATATATATGTTTAGAAAAACTTTTTAGTGTCCATGACATTATGGTCGAGTGGTAAGGAGACGGATTCATAACGATAACTCGTTACGAGTTCGATCCAGTTGATGCGTGAAACTATTTCACATTGTTCCTGTACACCTACACGGATATAGACATTTGTTTTCGCCGCACTTAAATACTCGGAGAGAGAGGTTATCCGTGGCCTGCATCTCCCCCTAAGGCCCAGGATGATCCATGAATTATAAAGAAAAACATATATGTTTCATAGACACTGGAGTTTTTACATTTTGTGTTGATTTTACTAATGAAAATACCGATCGATGATGCGAAATATTTGTCTTAGACTTCAAATATCTTGAATTTTACACATATTTGTGCAACATTTAGCCTACTAGTTTACAGTTTTTAG
Organism: Anastatica hierochuntica; assembly: GCA_900406275.1. NCBI lineage: Eukaryota > Viridiplantae > Streptophyta > Magnoliopsida > Brassicales > Brassicaceae > Anastatica > Anastatica hierochuntica. The sequence continues at coordinate 14,563 of OVAN01003719.1, forward strand.
CATGCAATTCAAAGAAACATCAAAAGTTTTGTGTTCTATATATAGAGTATAGATGGTTGTAAATGATTTATAATTGAGTTGGGTTTTTTTTTTAACTTTTATCACTGGAATTTTGCCGGCCTTAGCCTTTTATATATTTGGGCCTATATCGTCGTTGTAATCTAGTGTCCATGTCAAGTATTATTATTTTAATGTAATTAAAATATCATCAAAAAGATATTATTATTTTCAGATATTTTAGTTACATTCGAAAATAATTCTAACCAAGGATGTAAACAATGTATATTCTTTCTTATACATTATTTGCTAAATGAATATGGTTCCGACTAAAAGTTAGTTAGATTGGTTCATTACAAGACTACTTTTGCGGAAAACTTAATTAATTAAAAATTAAAAATTTTAAAAAAAGAAAAAACAATTAATAAAAAATGAAAAGAAAAATAGACAAAAAAAGAAAACTCATTGAAAATTAAAGTTTTTAATGATTTTATTTACCTACAAAAAGTTATATATTACTTATATCAAATAGAATATGTTATCCATTTTTAATGTTCTTATGTGTATATAATAAATTGTAATGACAAAATTTTTAAATAAAAATATAATCACATTTTTCATTTTAAAAACCAAAAAAAAGAAGAAAATATTAATAAGTCCTAGATAACACTGATATTATGATTAATGTTATTAATATAATAGTTTCTAGCGGGTCAAATTGCAAAAGAATAAAATGTTTCACTATATGCAGAATATGTCAAATGAATCATATTATTCAAATTTAAAACATATATAACGAAATGTACATAATAAAATTTAAAATAACACAACTAGAATAAGGAGAATCAAGATTTTCAATTTAGCCTATAAATGCACGATATAATTTATAAATGGAAAAAATAGTTTTTTACAAAATTATTAAAACTATAATTATTTAAAATTTTAATATTCACATCGTATGCGAACCAACAAATTAGTTGCAATATATAAATAAATTAAAAACATGAAGGAAATACGAGAGATGGTTGATGACATGACTCCATGACATAAGTCATGTTAGTGATGCGAAATAATAACTAAGAAAAAATGGTTTTTTTCTTAGTTCTACCGCTTATATATTTTTATTAGTGTTAAGTAACGATATTTTTATGTAAAATTAATAAATTGAATAAAATCAAATATTTTTTAGTTGTTGCGCTAAAATTTTATACATTACATAAAATGAATAAAGGGGAATGACAAAATAGAATAATAAATATATTATTTTTAATAGTATTAACTATTACTTATTTGGAATTGATAATTATTAAAATCATATCAGCAATGTATTCACGCAGTAACATTTTCAAATTGTGAACGGGTAATACAGCGAGTCAAATAGCCATAATGGTGGCAATACAAGAAAACCCGATAAACCATTAGAAAGTAAAACTCTTTTAGCTAATCTATCCACCGATTCATTTCATTCTCGATTTGTATATTCGAAAGAACATTGAAGTAATTTTTGGATCCAAAAAAGAAAAGGTTAACAATCAAATTGACGAGCTTCACGCATCCCCTCACCTTTTCTTAAATAAATTTCTTTAACTTTGTCAACTAATTCCAAATCAATTCTTTCCAATATACAAATACCTTTTATCCATTTATGAATTTTGTTTACGAAATACTCTTTTGCCGGTATTTGAGAAATTTTCATATTTTATTTTAGGTGATGTTTTCCAGTTTATACATAATTGAAATTATTTGCCTTTAAAATTATATATATATTTTCCATTTGGATTCTTTGTTGGTGTAATTAATTCAAAATGTATATATATATATAAAATAAATTAAATAAATTATATAATTTCAGTTAATGTGTCTAAACTTTAACGATCAATTAAAATGAAACAAATAAATACAACACACCTTTATTTTTAAAAAATGTTAAGTACAATGCAACATGCATTTTTTTTTACTATTTGCCGTGAAAAAGAAAATTATATCAGTTATAGTAACCATTTTTTGGGTATATTTAAAGTTATGTTGGCTTATTTCTCTATCGATTAGAGATTTTATACCAATGAAGTGTTGATTTAGTAATAAAAACCATGAATTATGAAGGAGGTCACAAATTCGTGCTGGATATGTCCGTCATGGGGGAATTAAAGATTTCAAGTCCTGTCATAAAAAAATTAAGAATATTATTTTGTTGGATGAATTTGGTGAGAAAACAACAATTTTACTTTTTGAAAGGTTTTGAAAATTAATAATGGTGGTTCTATGGTTAGATTTTATAATTACTCTATTTTGTCTCGGTTGAATCATTATAATACCTCCAAAACTTTGAATCAACCATTGCCATTTGGCATGAGATATAACATAGAATATATATATTTGTATATGCTAAAGAAATAAGATGAGTGGATAACATGTAGATTAATGGTGGAATAGTTCAACAATAGGCTCTATGGAAGTCGAGCAAGCCAATTTCTCATAGTTTTTTCTTATTTATTATTAATTTTAGTTTTAATTTTCTATTTATGGTTTGATTTAGTTTTTAACTCATTAGTCGTAATTACGTGTTGTTATTGTTTAATCATGCTCATGACGTGGGGACAATTATATTACTAACATTGAAATGGTCCCAAAAAAAATTGGTGTCTCTTTTTTTTGGGTAAAATATGAGTGTTTTTTGTATAAATAGAACTAAGGATCGGTAAAAAATCCGAACTCGAAAAACCCGAAATCGAACCCGAAAAAATATATGAAAAAGCCCGAACTGGTTCTCCTTCAAGTATTTCGGGTTTTCGGTTTTGTCCGAGCCGAACCCGAAATCCGAACTAGTATATGGATGTCCCGAAAATTTTATACACATATATATACATACATACTTTTATACCCTTATACCTATATACACGTCTTCTTAAATCCGAAAATTCCGATTTCGAATCTCTAAACACCCGAAATATCAAGAACCGAACTCAAACCCAAAACTCGTAAAACCTGAAAACCCCGGAAAAAAAAACTCGAAAAAAAAAATCTGGAAAAAACGATAAAACCCGAAAAATACCCGAATCCGAACACAAAAAACCCGAAAGTACTTGAACCCGAAAAATATTCGCGTGCATTCGGGTTTTGGTTGATTTACTAAACCCTACCTGAACCTGAAGTAAGCCGAATTTGAAGTAACCCGAACCGAACCCAAACCGAATTTTCAGAAAATCCGAATGGATGTTGGAATTTTTTAAAACAGGATCCGAACCCGCACCGACCCCGATCCGAACCTGAATGAGACCCGAATGCCCATGCATAAATAGAACAAACAACTCAAAAAAAAGTCAACGGTGTTCCATAACAATCGGAATAGTTTTTATTAATAATGTTTAATTTAGTTTTTTAGATTTTAAATTTGTTTTAGAACATTGATGTCCTCCACCACCATTATCATCTAAAGAAATTGCCGAGATTAAAGCTCCGGTTTACAAACACATATAGAACCCTAATTTTCTTCCAAGGAGATTCGTTTCCTTGATAAAGAAGTTTCTCTTTCTTGTCTATCAAGAAACAAAACTCTTTATTTGTTTTTTCTTTTGTCTCCTTTGATCCCACCTTAATGGCAACGACATCAAACACAACAAAAGCAAAACAAGACCTAACAAGAACAAGATCTCTTGGTCGAAAGCCAAAGCAACCTTCATCGGTTTCATCAGAAGATGGTTCATCTGATCAAAAACCGGAGAAGCCTTTGCCGAATTATCTGAAACCAACAATCAGTTCAAGATCTGATCCTGTCAAATTCTTGAAGAAGAACAACAATAATCTTGATGATAATAACCAAAAGCTTCTTCGTAGAAGATCTTTTGATCGACCTCTTTCTTCTTTGACTTGTCCTCCTCCTTCTTCTTCTTATTCTTCTCCTTCTCCTTCTCCTTCTCCTTCTCCGCGTATTCAAAAGTCTCTCAACGTCTCTCAAAGTCCACGAGATAGGCCTACGGTTTCTAAAGAGAAGCCTTTACGCTCTTCATCTTTCCATGGAAGCAGAGGTGTTCCAAGAGGAGGAGGAGGAGGAGGTAGTACTAGTGTTAAATCGCCTCATGTGGCGCCAAAGAAGAGCGGTTTGAGCAGTAGTAGCACTTCTTTGAAGAGCAAAAAGGAAACTTCTGGTAATGTTTCATCAAAGAAACCACTAGAAAAAGAGATTGCGTTGGATACGGCTTCTTTGTCCTCTGTTCATGAGGATGAAGAAGAGATTCTCAAGGTTGAGAATGTTGTGCAAGTTTCTAATGATGTAGAAGAATCAAAAGATGAAAAAGAAGATGGAGAAGTGCAAGAAGAGGTTGTGCAAGCAGATGAATCCAATGAAGAGATTGAAAATGTTAGACCAACTATAGTTGCTTCCCCTCTTGGAGAAGATTGTATTGATGTCAACAAAGAAGAAGAAGAAGAAAAGTTGATCAATGAAGAGAAAACAGAGGAAACAAAAGAGAAAGATGATAATGATGAAGTCAAGGAAGATGTTACAAAGAAGATTGATGAAGATGAGACTCCAGAGAAGGTTGAGATTGACATGAAAGAGGTTGAAACTATCGAAAAGACTACAGAAGAAAAAGAAGAGGAGAATGCGAAAGAAGAGGAGAAAGAAAAGGTTAAAGAAGAAGAAGAGAAAGGTAAAGAAGAAGATTCAGGAGAAGTAAAGAAGAGAGAAGTGGTGAAAGGGAAGAAAGAATCTCCATCAGCTTACAATGATGTTATAGCAAGTAAGATACAAGAGAATCCAAGGAAGAACAAAGTTTTGGCTCTTGCTGGAGCTTTTCAAACTGTTATTGACTATGAAACTGCTGCATCTAAGTGATATATATATCAAACAAAGACAACAACAACAACAAAATCAACAATGTGTTCTTTAGCTTTTCCATGTTAATTTTTGCTTTATGTCTAATTATCATTTGTCATTGTTGTTATTTTTTTTTTCTTTTGTCTCGTGAATTGTATTTTGGGTGAACAAAGTTACATGCACCTAACCATATATATATGTTTGAATGGATTGGATACATTGATGTATATATGCAATGGCTTCAAGACTACATAGCTAGCTTTTAACTCCAAAAAATTATTTATATACGACGCAAAACCTAAGGATTTTACGACAAAGCGTTGCCTAGTGGTAAAATGTCTATCAAGCTGCGTTGGGAGGAGTTAACTCGCCAAACACAAATATATTCTTCGATCTCACCCCGTCTTAGAGAGATTAATTAGGGGCATACGTGTCTTGAATCTTATGGTTAAATGATAGTGATTATTTATAGAATGTCTATCAAGTTACGTTGAGAGAAGTTAACTTGCTAAAGACGAATATATTCCTCGATCTCATCCCGTCTTAGAGAGGTTAGGAGTATATGTGTCTTGACCCTTCTAGTTAAATGTTAGTGATTATTTGATAAAATGTCTATCATGCTACGTTGGGAGGAGTTAACTCGCCAAAGACGAATATATTCCCCGATCTCATCCCGTCTTAGAGAGATTAGGGACATACGTGTCTTGAACCATCTGGTTAAAAAAAACATTAGGGTTTTGAAGAAAGAGGTAGAAAGAAAGGATAATACTTATCAATACTTGCTCATAGTCCATGTTTTTGTAATACATAGAGAGTTCAAGGCGATCAATATGGGAAATTATTTTCAAATTGGGGTTGAATTTTTTACTTCAATAATTTGTGATCAGTATGATGACTATCTAGATGTAAACTTCACACCTCAAATATTAGAAAAATTACAGTTCAGTAGAAGTTATCCAAGACTTAAATAAACATACAATGAGAGACTATACTTTAAGTGAAAACTACTAATCCACTATAAGATCATCTCCATTGGGAGAACTCCATTATTGGGTTCTTAACATAATAAAATTTATAAAATTGAAGAGAGAGAGATGAAGAGAGAGATAGAGAGAGATAGAGAGAGAGCTAAGGGCATCTCCATCCATGAACCTCTCAAAAAATCCTTAACTATTCATGGGTCCCACCATTTTATTATTAAAAAAAAACAAAAAAAACAAAACAAAATTTTCGGTCAATCACGGACCGCCACGTGTCCGTAAATAGTTAAGGATCAATCATTAACTAAGGTATTTAAGGATTTCTCTCTCCAAAAATCCTTAACTATTCACAGGTGGGACCCGTGAATAGTTAAGGATTTTTGGGTTAAGATACCCAGGATGGAGATGCTCTAAGAGTTGGTTCTTAAACAAAAGTTTTTAGAATCAACTCTTAATTTTTTTTTCTTTTTGATTTAATTTAATGCTTAAGAGTCTCATAAGAGACCACCAATGGAGGTGGTCTAAAGTAGTTAAACTGTTGTTAAACTTTTTACGTACGTAGATTTTTTGGTTTTCCTTATTATTATTTGGTTTCATCAACCACGCTGTAATTTTTAAGTAAATTATTTTTCATCACAAACTATTGAATATACTTGTATAGTTTGTTTCAGTGGTCTATATTGGTTAGAAGTTAGTTAGTTAGTAGGAAAAAATGATATAGTCACGAGTGATTTCGTGGCTATATACTCGTAGCTTTTTTATTTCGTGGCTAATCTTGACTATAGTCAATACTTTGATGCGATTGATCTTCTAATTAATTAACCGATCAAAAAAGTTTATTCTGGTATCAAATATTTCATTTTTTTGGCGGCCAATTTTCACCATCGCCGATGAGTATTTCTAGCCATGAAATCATTGATGATCTTGCATTGTTTTTTTTTGTTCTTGACGATGGAAGCTATATTCATCATCTTCTCGTTTCATTTTTTTCTTTGATCTATAAAAATTTTATCGCTTTCTTCTATCAACTATTTTTTTCCTTTTGATCTTATTTACCAAATCGACGGGGTCAACAAGCAATCTGATAGCCCTAACAGCTGATTCGGCTTGCCATTCAACGAATCAATATGATAATCCATACTTCTTACACAATTCATATTATGCGGACATAATTCTTATCTCTAATAGTTATACCACCTATGTAAGCTTATCAATAAGTTATATTGCTTTGAATGCATGTAATAAGTTTGTATTTATCGACGATATGATCCCTAAACCATCGGATAGTCATAAAGATTTTCATTTTTAGTCTCCTCGCAATGATATGATTACAATTTGCTCGATCAATTATGTGTCCAAAAGAATAGAACAAAGTTTGCTATGTGTCCAAAATGAAAAAAAAAAATTAATGGCTAAGTTTAAACAATATGATGTATTTAGAATATTTAAAATGGAATTGCGTATAAACCTTATTCAGAAAAGATCTATAGATGTCACAACTTATTATATATAGAAAAAATACACTAAATATGTGCAAATACCAATTTGTCTCAAGATAAAAGTGAAGAGAAAAATATAAATACAAAAGGTCTATATAGGTATGTGGATCTCTGATCTTTTCAAATGAGATCAAACCATGTAAAATACTCAGTTTTTATCGAGCTAACTCTTTCCAACGCAATTCGAATTCGTGACTTTCTCTTTTAATGTGGAGGCTTTTAACATTAGACCTACACTTTTGTAACAATCCGTCCTGTGAAATTTGCCGGCTGACCATGCAGAGCATCGATCCCAACCTCTGACAAACAGGCCAGTCAGGTAGGTTGTTGGTGCGTTTGACGTTCTTTGAATCCAATACTTCACCCTTTAATAACCCTCCCGCATGATAAGTTGTCACCAATTGATCACCAATAATCTGCTTGGTTGACTAGTTTGTCAGGAAAAACTGGAATCGATGTTCTGCAAAGTCAACCGTTGAATTCCGCGAGACGAAATGTAACAACTTTGTTGATTTTTGCATAAAATGATTAAGTGAATACGCTACTCAACCAACTAATTTACTTTTTTAACTATATCAATTTATGGCAGATTAATTTGGTTAAAACTTAAGAAGGATATAACATTAATAACAAGTGTTTGGTTCCTTTCCAACGTGGAAGTTTGTCCGACGCACATGAGAGTTGCTATCAACTTTGACATTTTATTATAACAAAACAAACCCAAGTGTCAGGACACAAATTTAGTGAATTTGATTGACACGTGTTCGTCAGATCCATCGCCTCTTCTTTCAATTCTTCAATATAATTTTTTGGTTAAACTTTTTTTTTTCTCAACAGTTGTCGAGAAGAGAAGAGATCAAATGAGCAGTCGCTGTTGTGACAAAAAAAAAATTAAGAACAAAAAGAAGAGGTTGCACGTCTTGTTTCTCAACAACATTTATTTTCCTAAGTCCTCGAGAAAGTTCTTTTTTTTTTGTTGTAATTTCTCTAATTCTAAAAATCAGCTTTTAATTATTTGTGTGTGTATAACTCTGCCTTCTGACTAAAAAAATACCACAATTCTGCTTTTTATAATTAAAAAAATGTTTTGGGACTAAGATCCATATATTTCTCTAAACTCCAAATCAAAAACATATAATATATAATATTGATTTTTTATAGTTAATATTGAATTAATTAATGTCTCGATAAACCAATAAAAAAATTAGTTCTAAAATTAGATTTTGACTTAAATAATTATTTTATAAACTTATTATTTTTTACATTCTTTTTAGCACCATTATTTTTTACATTAACAAATTATTTTCTGTCACAACAATATTAATTTATAGATATTTCATCATATGTAAATGTTATTTAGATCGAATTTAGTAACACTAAAACAATCACCCTTCTATAAAACATATTCATTTCACTAAAATTTTATAATAAATAGTCATATAAAAATCATGACTAAGAAAACACTCTTACAAATATAATTTTTGTAAATAGTATTAGTGAAGTTATCTTGCAAATGACTAAGTTGTCGTTTGTTTGTTTATCGAGATGAACCATTTGGATGAAACTATGAAATTATTTTTGTTTAGACGCATATATGAATCTTCTAGATAAATCATTTGAATGGATCATAGGTGAGTTTTAAAATTCTAGTCAAAACTTTCAAAATCATCTGAATAAATTTAATCGGATCATCCAAATGAATCAGATTCATCCAAAACATTAAAAAGATCAAAATGTCGTTAAACAAACCAAAAATTTACACAACGTGGAAATCTAATAGCTATATGAACAATCGACACTTTTTTCCTCATATAAATTGCCAACAAACAAATTTTTCCGCAAAATCGCAAAGTCACATTTTTTCGTCAATATCACAAAATTTCATTCTCTGGCCAAAATCACAAAATCACATTGTTCTCCGAAATCGTAAAATCTCATTAATTTAAATAAAATATAAAACTAATTTGGTTGATATTAAAACAGAAAAATTATGATCGAGATCTAGAAGATATGGTTTTGACTAAAAAATATAAAAAAATTATATTAAGACAAGAGTATTTTAGCTTTTTTTTCATTATAATCATTCAAATGAATCATTTGGATGTGCAAACAAACATAACATTTAGATGAATTGTCTAGGTGAGCGGATAAAAATAAAAGCAAATATCATACAGATGATCTATCCAAAAACATCATTTGAATAAATATTTTTTGATGAGCTGAATGAGAAAATGAACATTACCTAAATATTGTGTATTTTCACTTGAAAAGATAAAATTGTTGTTGGGACTACCCAACTAGTGTGAAAATGTTATTGCAACAAGCATCATTATTGGTAGACATTTGTATTTTACATTATGCAATATCATTTTACGATTCCACCGGTTCTTGATTTTGAATCTTGATTTGTCCTTATAAATCCATTTTTTATACACCATTTTTAGACTTGGGATATAATACCATTTACATATATAAATATACTAAAGATTTCTAGAAATATGAAAAGAAATATCGACTTGACCAATTTGTATAAAAATAATACTAACAAATTGAGAAAACCGATAATTTAGAAATAGTTTTTTAAAAAAGGACAAGAAACAGATAAGCTAAAAGAAAGGAACAAAACACTTAACTTAGTTTTTAATTACTTTCTCTCGTCGATAATAATATAAATTAATATCTCGAAATTTATAAGATTAAGAAACATTAATTCGTACGACGAAAATAAAAATATATTTTTTTAGATTAAGAAGAAGAAAAAAAAACACTATGAACAAAGAAAAAAAAATCATGATTTTGCATTATTGATTATTCATTATTCATCTTCTTCTTCTTGTAGATCTGAAAGTGCAAAACAACTCTGAGACTTGAATGCTCTGTTTTTGAAAGAAGAGTTTCTTGCAACAACAACAACACTTCTTGTTCCTCTTCCTCGATCTTCATCACTCGATCCAGATTTCAAATCTTCTTCTCGTTCTTCATCGTGTTCATCTTCATTTACGGGTAAAAGAGGCATAGATTTAGGGTTTTGCCAAGAGTAAAAAGATCTTCTTGCTAATTTATTGCAGATCTGTAATCTTCTTCTTTTATTCAATGGATTCTCTTGTTTTGGAACTTCTTTAACACTCCCTATCTCTCCTAAATTCCCAAAAGATTTCGATTTTCCTTTGTAATGATTTGATAATCCTCTCCTGCAAAAAAAAACCCTAAAATCAAGAACCCTAAAATTTAACAATCAAGATCTCATTTTTTTAACTTACTTGCTTGGGAGAGAATCTTCAAGAGAACTCATTGATGATAACCCACGAAGCTCTATTTCTTTAGATGAAACGTCGTCGTTTTCTTCTTCTTCTTCTTCTTCGTCGCTATCTCCCGGAGTTCCGATCGACGATGAACTCTCCGACGAGTAATCCACCGTTTGTCCTGACCAGATTCCATTTCCGGGTCGATTCAGAACGCTTCTCTCCGCCGTCTCGCCGGAAGAAGAAGAAGCTTTCTCCGTCGCCGGAAGATCGTTTCCATATTCAGAAACTTCGATTGAAAACGTAGCTCCTGACATCACCTCCATCGCCGGAATCTTCAGATCACAAAACAAAAACAAAAAGGAAGAGTTTTTATAGGTTTGGTCGGAAAATAAAGTTCTGGGTTTGTTGTTTCATCAATCGTATAAAGAGTTTTTTTTGATTCTTCACAAACTCAGAGGAATAGTTTTAGAAAATCGCCATGGCAGACAAAGAGAGAGAGAAGGGATAAGGTTTTTTATTTTATTTTGTTTTTTATATAAAAAAATTTAATTGAAGGGGAAAGTCGATAAGGACGATAAGTGGATAAAATATTTATATATATATTATCGTTTTTGGGATATTACAATATTAGCCATTTGCGTATGCCTATGCGTGATTTAGGACATTTAACTATTCTTAATTAATAATATAATACTCATTTAAAAAGAAATCAAAAATTTATTTCATATAATCTCTAAGTATGCCCCCGTTTCATTATTAGGGTTGTACATTTCGTTCTCTTAATTCGAGTATGGTGGTTGAAGCTATTGTGATCGAGTTTTCAGAGTCAATTTTTAGGTACCAGGGTCCGAGTTGAGTCTTTAGAACCAATTTTCAGATACTAGGATCTGATCCTACTCCACTTCAGAGTGGAGGTAATATATGGGGTTAGTGGACTATCAGACCGACCTGTTGTGGCCGTTTGTTGACAAAAAATGGTTTTAAAAGTTTTGAAATCAAAGTAAAACCAAAAAGTTTTCGATTTTGGTTAGGTTAGGTTTAGCTTCGGTTTGTGTATTTTGGATATTTTTAGTGGGAGATTATTGGTTTATATATTTGTAATAGATTTTAAAATATACAGGACTGGTTTTATGAATTTAAAATTCATATTTAATTATGTGTTATTCACCTGTAATTTTTTTTTAGATTTGATTTTAAACTGATTTGTTGTTGATTTGGATGGATTTTCTTGTTTAAAATACAAAAATAGGAATACAAGATAAAACCTGCGAATTTACAAATACAAAATGAGGTAAATTTTATAGATTTATAAAATTTACATGGATTTCCAAATCAACTAAAATGGGTAAGTGTATATCACCCTTAAAATTTTTGATTCTTCTTTAGTATCTGAAATATTTCGGTTCGATTTCGATTCTTTTGGTTAAATTTGAATTGTTCAGGTACTTTTTAAATTTTATTTAGTTTCTATTCGGTGGTTCGATTTTTCGGTTCTGATTAATTTGTCCAACCCTAATTATAATCGTCTTTTCAAGGTTTTTAATTAAATGAATAAAACAACTAATTTTTTTACTTTATTCTTAATTAATACTTTTTATATTTATTAGTTAAAACTAAAAATTAATCAAATATTTGCATTGAAAACACCTATTAGTAAAATAAATTTGAAACGGAAGAGATACTATTCTTGACAAAGTTTTTTTTTTTTTCGGCTTCTTGACAAAGTTAATAATGTAATTAAATGTAATGCGTGGACTAAGCTCTAACCAAACTAATATGTACTTAACAAAGTTTATAACCGAGACGAGTGCCCATTGCTACATGTGTCCTCTCATATATTCGTATATTCTCTTGTTGAGTATATATATATTTGTAAGTAAATAATATAGACAAATAAAAATAAAAATAAAAATAAATAAATAAATGGTGTGTGTTTATGATCAAAAATGAAAATAATGGATAGTTTACACCAATGCCTTGATATATGGTGAGTGGGTCACAACTCAACTTTAGATTAAAGGCAAGGAATATTCCTATTGAATATATGAATCTATTAACATTTTGTTAGCTAATCAAAATATGAGCTAGTCTTTTATCGCAATAATGTTATTTTTACATTATTACAATTTCTATATTTTTATTTGACATTTATAAATCTTGTTTGCAAAGTTGCTCCAAATAATATATTCTTGCTTACATAAAAATCTTTTAGAAGTTTTCTATAAAAAAATGGTTTGATTTAATACTTAACACACTGACCCTACAGAAGTTTTAGATCTATTTATGGTCATAATGACAGTTTCAGCCATCCTTGAATATTCATATCTTTATATCCTTGATTTTTTCTTGAAAAATATTGATGGTTTATTTTCTTTCTTTTTTCCTTGTTAGGAAGGTAGAAGAGATAAATAATGTTTCTAAAATTATAAACAATTTGACATATTAATAATTAATTGTGTTATCTTCCAGATTCAAATCTGGTAGAAAACATTATTAGTAAATTAAAATAGTAAAATCAATATATACAAATAAATAAGTATAACCAAAACGGTGAAAGCGAGTTTCAGTTGCATTGGGAGGGTTGGCTCGCCAAAAACAAGTATTTCATCTGGTCTAACCCTCTCTAGGGGATTAGGATCCACGGGTACTGAATCTCGTGCTTATAAAAAAAAGTGAAAATTGTGTCCACAAAAAAGTGAAAAAAATAGTTGTCATAATTAATAGAGAAAATAGTAATATTATGCTCTTAGAAAATTTCAAGTGCGATACATGTGTATGTGTATGTGTGTGTGTATATATATATATATATATTTGATGGTGCTGAAATTTTTATGTTTAATAATAATATGTAGCTTATCATAAAATTTGGATAAAATGGGCATTGGTCACTTAACTCCCAAAAATATAGAAAAAACAAAATATTTCGTTAATGACAAAAGTCACAAAACTATGATGAACGATTTAA
>OVAN01003720.1:0-28063 GCA_900406275.1 Anastatica hierochuntica
AGCTGCGGGCTCCTTCCTCGGGCTGTAGCCCAACTTTCTGATGGGCCTTTTCAGACTTTCAGATGGACTTCTAATTTTGGATAGATCTTTGGAAATGGGCATGGCATTGAGGGGGTGCCAAGCCCACCTCTAACATTAATAGAGAGTGAGATGGAGATTTATTTATTTTATTTTATTTTGGATTTTCTCTTTCTTTTCACTTAAAATTCCAACATTTTTAATTGTATTTGTAGCAATTTTAACATTGTATATGAAAAATGTAAATACACAAAAAATTAAGTTATTTTTTACATCAACCATATTTTGACTTTTTGAAATCCAACAAATATTTCCCAAGTTTACAAAAATGCTGTAAGAGGAACATTTTTTTCCCAGAAATAGAAGTACTATAATAATAGTAATTCTATTTTCATGAAATATCAAGGTTTTAATATTTCGAACAAAAATAATAGGACCAATTGCATTTTTTAATATTATAATAGAAATAAAATTTAATAAAACAAGGAATATACCATACTAAGAGAAATTCAAAAAATTGCATACAATTTGAAACAAACAGACAAAATATAGAATTTCTATATAAATAGAATTACTATTTTCTCGGAGAGGAATAATGATTACGGGGAGTGGTTAAAATTTAAAAAAATGTTTGGTTTACGCATTGGAAGGGATAAAATTTGAAAAGGAAAGAGCGGCACAAGTGGTACAGTGGTTATCACCTCTGTTGGTCAAACTCACTTACCTGGGTTCGAACCCGGAGTGATGCCCTTTTCAGGGAACTACTAAGCCATTAGGCTGATGACAAAAAAAAATTTGAAAAAGAAACTCATTAATTAAGAAAAAGAATAAAGTTTTTTCCATTTTAGAGAGCATTACGAAATTGATTCAATATGGAAAGGGGTAAACATTACGGGGAGTGTTAAAAATTAAGAAAAAATTAAAAATGTATCGTTTACGGAATTGTTAGGGGGGGATAAAATATGACAATATTGGAAGAATATAGTAATACTATCTAAAATGAATAACAAAATTGTAATTACTATAGATAATTTACTTTACAAGTTAAACCTTGGTTAAAAATTGTAAAAATCATTTGAAATTTTGTTCATAATGTAACATAAATCGAAAAGTTACTGGGAGGCTTATTATGATCTGATAAAAAAAACATAAATTATGGAAATTGATATAACATAACTATAAATTTCATCACGGAATATATCTCCGATTCAAAAAATTGGAGTTATAATATACAGAAAAAACCATTTTTCGCATTAAAAAATTATAATAAATTTTTTTAAAAAAAATAGAAAATTCAAAAAGAAATTAAAAAGGGAATTGCAATGAAGAGAGAGAAAAAACAAAAAAGACAAAAGAAGAAGGAGCATGAGAGTGAAATGAAGGAGGGTACATTAGACTTTGTAATAAGAGAGAGAAGAAGAAGATTCTCCCTTTCTTGATTCTTAAATATTGGGAGAACCTTTAAAAATAAAAAAAAAGAGCTCAGAATAGTGGCGATGTCAACCGGAGTTCAGATGAGTGCGAAGGACCCAACCAAAGCTCTAGCCAAATATCATCAACGCTCAATGCACCAAATGAGAATCGAACACTGGTCTGAATCGAATCAGGGTACTATTCTACCACTTGTGCTTTTTGTTGAAACAAAAATGTTTCTATCTACATAACATCAGAAAAGGAGAATTTAACCCAAAACAATTAAAACAACCGAAATTTCTATCGAGAAAGTAGTTATTGCCACTTATCTTCCACTAGCTCTAATGCTCTATCTTCGAATATTAAAAAAATTTCCCTCACTCTCATCTTTTTTGTAATAGAAAAGGGTTAAACCCAGATCAATGATGAACTAGACCTAACTCCTGGGTGTGAGGCCAGCCCACGGATAGACTCTCTTACTGGGTATTCAAATGGACCGAAAGCAAGGGCCCATATCCGCCCTCACGCTCATCTTAAACGTCCATTTTAAAAAAATGCACATTGTGCTATGAAATGAAAATAAGATAATTTTTAGTTACATAAGAGGTTGGGTATTATCCCTCCATTAGCCCAAAATTGATAATGGGCATAATTAAGTTTAAACCCAAATTAAAGGTCCAAATAAAGAGTTAAAGAACAAAGAGAGTTCTAGAATTATGAAGAAAACTATGGAGAGTTATCTAAACTCTAGATAAGTTTAGAATATGTAAAATAGATAAGAGTAAGAGAAAACTCTAGAATTTTGTAGTAATCACTTCTCCACTAGTATAAGTAAGAGTAGTTGGTCTCATTTGTAACATAACTAAGAAGTAAGGATCTAAGAATCCAAGAAAGGAACAAAAGAGAGATACAAGAGAGAGTGTCCACAAAAAAAAGTGTTGTAATCCTTTTTCTAATAAATAAAAGAGTTTTTCTTTTACTCTAAGTTTTTCAAATCTTATTTTAATCTCACGAAAGTATTATTGGGTAATTTTTTCCAACAAGTGGTATCAGAGCTAGGTTCGGATACAACGTTGTTATCTCGTGTGATTCAAGATGGAGGCTACTGTTACCATTGAAGGTGACATATTCAAACTCACGACAGAAAACTACTCTTATTGGAAATTGATGATGGAAGATCACCTTTATTTCAAGGATTTGCATGAGCCTATCATCAAGAAAGACAAACCAGAAGGAAAGGATGATAAACATGGGAGATTTAAAATCGCAAGGCGGTCGTTGTAATCCATAAGTACATCGATCGATCTTTTTTTGAACATGTCTCTACATATACAAATGCTTTTGAATTATGGACAAAACTTGAGTCCATGATTCAAAAGAAAACGCCTCGAAACAAAGCCATCCTTGTTCGACGGTTGGTAAAGTTGGAGTATAAGGATGGTGAGAGCATGATGGAGCACTTGAACAATTTCAAGGAGCTCGTGAATCAGCTAAACAAAATCGACATGATGGTTGAAGATGAAATGCAAGCCTTTTTACTCTTTAGTTCGTTATCTGAAAGTTGGGACACGCTAGTTGTCACTCTTAGTAATTCGGCGCCAGAAGGAAAGCTTACCATGGACACCGTCAGTGATAACCTTCTAAATAAAGAAGTAAGGAGTAAGGAACGAGGTTCAAACTCGCAGTAGGAGGCAAACATCGTAGATAAACGAGGTAGAGACGAAACATGTGGACACAACAAAAACCGAGGTCAAGATCAACCTCCAGGACGGTTCAAATCACGTCTAAGAGTTATATGTTATTATTGTGGCAAGGCGGGTCATAAAAAGTTAGAATGTCGAGTTTTTAAGAAAGATCAACAGACAGACAACGTAAAGCCAGACTGGTTCAATCCCGCAAAGAGGCATGATGACATGACCACCACCATTATGACAGATGAAGATGTGTATCTCACTGAAGAATGTAATCTTGCAGATATCGAATATGATGATAACTCTTGGATCATTGAATCAGGTGCTTCCATTCATGTCACCCCTTTTAGGAGCTTTTTCAACACCTACCAAAGTGGCGACTTTGGTAAAGTTCAGATGGGAAACCATGGAAAAAGCAAAATCGTTGGAAAGGGGAATGATATCTTTATATCGAACACAAAATAAGATGGTTATGAAGGATGTGAGGCATGTTCCAGACATGCGGTTTAGTATAATATCAACTGGAAGGCTCGATGATGCTGGTTTGGAAACTCACTATGGTAAAGGCAAGTGGAAGTTAAGGAAAGGTAGTTTGGTTATGGCCCGAAGAACAAAAGAAGAGTCATTATTTGTAATGGAAGTTAAGCCTTTTAAGGAGGATGTAAATGTCGCAAGTGCCGACATGGAGATATAATACAAGCAGTAACAATTTTGGGCTAAGTCGGGAAGGTGGAGAATTTTGGGTATTAGCCCAAAATTGATAATGGGCACAATTAAGTTTAAGCTCAAATTAAAGGTGCAAGTGAAGAGTTAAAGAACAAAGAGTTCTAGAATTATGAAGAAAACTATGGAGAGTTATTTAAACTCTAGATAAGTTGAGAATATGTAAAATGGATAAAAGTAAGAGAAAACTCTAGAATATTGTAGTAATCACTTCTCCACTAGTATAAATAGGAATAGTTGGTCTCATTTGTAACACAACTAAGAAGTAAAGATCTAAGAATCCAAAAAAGGAACAAAAGAGTGATACAAGAAAGAGTGTCTACAAAAACAAAGTGTTGTAATCCATTTCCTAATAAATAAAAAAGTATGTTTTTTTATTTTAAATTGTCCAAATCCCATCTTAATCTCACGAAAGTATTATTGGGTAATGTTTCCAACATAAAGATAGTCCATGTCGAAGAGATTTTAAATCAATTTATGAAAAACAACAAGAACGTAAACAATTTATATTTGTCCACGCAAAGCAATGAAGTAAACACTTTTTTTTTCCGGCAATGAAGTAAACACTTAATATCATACTGTAGCCTGAAAAAGTAGATTCCAATAAAATATATAGATAATTAAGACCTTTAACCATTCATATTTTTTCTTAATACCGAGCAACACTTAACTATAGGCTAAATATTCTAGAGGCTATATATAAACGTAAATTAATCAGAATGGTTATGCATTTCATGCAAACGTACTTAGAGAAATTTCAGACTCAGTGATGAATTGATTCCAACTACATATAAATAATCCAGGTTGGACTATATAATCATTTCTATCAAAATTTGTCTAGTGTTGGATTAAGAAAAAAAGTGTTGTAAAACACCTGGTCACTCTTTAAATTTGATCAGATGATATGTCATATGTGAACCGCATATAGTAGTTGATGTCAATAAAATTGTACAAATAAACTAAACCACCTAACTATTTTTTAGCAGTCCAGTGATTTGAATGGTATATGCTGAGGCTCAAGAATACTACTCACTCCGTTTATTTTTAAGTGTCATTTTAGAGTTTAACTTATTGTTTTATATTAAGTATCATTTCATATTTGTGTTTATAAGATCTTCTAATTTTTATTCATATTCATTTAAAAACAAATAAACCAATAAATTAATCAGGAATAAAAAAAAAATTTAATTGTTTTCGTAATATGAGTGAAAAAATATATTGAAACGGATGGAATAACAAATAGATTCATTCTACTATGATTTTGCATAAAATCAGATTTTATGCATATATTGAATGTCAAGAAGATATATATATTCCGGAACTATTATAGGTGTTCGTTATTAAGCAAGAAATTAAATCAGCTTACTCAAAAACTATGTGAATCCTAAACGATGACGTCCGACTAAAATCGGTCAGAACCCATTATAATATTGATTAGGTATATGAATATGATTCCTCTCGTTATGAAAACTATCGTGGAGATAGTCGGAGACAGAAGCAAGACTCATCATTGTCGAGACAAAGACATCATCTTCCTCTTGCTGAGGACCATAGAACCTCCGGTCAGGATCCACAAGCCTCCCTGAGTAAGCGTCGAGACCTTACCTTAGGTCGAAGCATGACTAAGAACATGGGACTGCAACCAGAACAGAGGGCACTAGTGCCATCATCGGAAACGGAACGCACAAAATCAGATCCATTACCAGGAAATCAGGCACGCCTTAGCATCTCTTCTCCAAAGAGCAAAGACCTGACACTTATTCTGGAGGGAGAAACAAGTATGCCTCGAAAGCGTCCAGCTAAGGAAAGACTTTCTCTTCCTGATCCAAAACAGAGGAGGCCAGCGTTAGAAAGACTTGCGGAGCCGGGTACATCTTTGAACAAAACTCTCTCCTCTGGAAAAAGACTACAGTCGGTCCTTCCCTCAGACCAACAAACACGAGGGCTACTCCAAGTAGACTCTGAGCTTCAAATGGATTCCTCCTCTAGGACAGTAACGGTATCCAATCAAGCGTTGAACTCAAGGAAGAGGCGCAAGATAGAAATGCTCTCTGATTCCACCATACAAACACAACCGGAAGGAGAGCTTTCTAAGCTCCCAACTACCTTCCAGGTTGGGATTGCGTCTACTTTGGTCCAGAAAGAGCGATCCAGGGCTGCTGGTAAAAGGAAGGTGACGAAACGTAAGGTACAAAAGATAACTGTTCTAGCTAGCCCATTACCAGGGGCTGCATCTCGCAAAAGAAATGCTCTGATCCCACACTCTTCTCCGCGTAAGAAGGCATGTGCTGCTCAACGTGTTTTGTCTCTTGGTTTTGAAAAATTACCTCATTCTGAGGATGCAACAAACTTAGCTCAAGTAGCTACCACTTCTAAGGCTCCTATCCTTCAACATGTAAGGGTTTGATGGTTACCCAAAAACCATCCCCTTTTCAATGATTACAGCTAGTTGGAACTGTCAAGGTATTGGAAACTCCTTGACGGTTTGACGCCTAAGGGAATTGAGACTAAAACTCTTCCCGGACGTAATGTTTCTAATGGAGACAAAAAACCAAGATGACTATGTTTATAATGTATTCCGATGGATGGGCTATTCCAATCACTTTTTGGTCTCTCCCACGGGACTAAGCGGAGGTCTAGCTCTCTTTTGGAAAAGTGACATTGAACTAGAGATTATTGCTTCGACTCCAAACTACATTGACTTGCAAATTAAATACCAAAATCAGATTTCTTTTGTTACCTTCGTCTACGGCGCACCGGTTAAAGCCAATCGCCTTGCGGTTTGGAATGCTCTCTCCATGTTAGGGGCTAACCGAGACTTTCCGTGGCTTCTCACAGGAGACTTCAATGACCTTCTTGACCATCATGAAAAAAAGAGGAGGTCCTAAACGCCATGAAGGATCTTTTGTAGACTTTCGAAGCTTTGTTACACAAAATGGGCTTTGGAATGTTAAACACTCGGGCAATTTCCTTTCATGGCGGGGAATGAGATACGACCACTTGGTGCATGCACGGTTGGACCGCTCGTTATCGAATAACGCTTGGCTTGAACTGTATCCCTCCGGAAGCTCCGAGTACCTTCGTTTTGAGGGATCCGATCACCGTCCCTTAATTACTTACTTGGACGATACAAGAGTTAAGAAGCGTAAAATGTTTCGGTTTGACAATAGGTTATGTGACAAAGAGGAAGTCTTTGACTTAATAAATGAGGTCTGGCACAATAGGAGCTTACATTCAATGGAGGAAAAGATAAACAAATGCCGATCAGAGTTGGTACGTTGGTCAAAGGAACAAAATATGAACAGTGCCACTAAGATCCAAGAGACTCAAAAGGCATTAGAAGAAGCACTCTCGGCCACTACTGCGAATGTATCCTTAATCGATTCACTTACAGTGACATTACAACAAGCGTATGTCGACGAGGAGCGTTTTTGGAAGCAAAGGAGTAGAGTCCAATGGCTCCAATATGGAGAAAAAAACTCAGCCTACTTCCACGCTACAACTCGTAACAGACGCACCTGTAATAGATTCACGATCTTGGAAGACTCCGCAGGTACAACTCACTATAAAGAACCAGAAATGGTGCGTGTGATAGTAGAGTATTTTCAAGAGATCTTCTCTTCAAATGGAACTACGGAGTTTTCCTTGGTACAAGAAGCTTTGTCACCGTGTATTACACATGAGCAGAACATGGAACTCACTAAACCTCCTTCGGCCAAAGAAATTAGAGAGGCAACTTGGTCAATTCACGCGGAGAAAGCGCCGGGTCCCGATGGTTTCTCGGCCGGTTTCTTTCAGGCGTATTGGACTATTATTGGACCGGATGTGGTACAAGAGGTCAGTAAGTTCTTCTCCTTGAGCTCGTTCAACCGTGGCGCGAATGATACCCACGTTAGGCTCATTCCGAAGATCTCGGACTCACGGAAAGTGGCAGACTATCGCCCGATTGCGCTGTGCAATGTTCTATATAAAATCGTGGCAAAAGTTCTGACCAAAAGACCCCATCCTCTTCTCCCAGAAATCATCTCCGAAAACCAGTCCGCATTTGTCAAAGATCGCGCAATTTCAGACAATGTATTGATTACCCATGAAGTTCTTCATTTTCTCCGACTTTCGAAAGCCACTATCCGCGGCGCCATGGCGGTGAAAACCGACATGAGCAAAGCGTATGACAGGATTGAATGGGAGTTCTTACGAGCTGTTTTGGTACACATGGGTTTCCATAGCATATGGATTGGATGGTTGATGAAATGTGTAACGTCGGTTTCTTACTCCTTTTTAGTTAACGGCTCTCCCCAAAGAGTTGTTAAGCCATCAAGGGGACTTCGCCAAGGAGACCCTCTCTCCCCATATTTGTTTATCCTCTGTACGGAAGTGCTATCCGGACTATGCCGTCGAGCTCAAGAACGTGGCACCCTGCGCGGAATAAGGGTTTCACGGAAAAGCCCACCAATTAACCACTTGCTCTTTGTTGACGACACGATGTTCTTATGTAATTCTGACGAAAAGAGCGTCTCAACCCTCAAGGAAATCCTCTCCAAATATGAGACGGCCTCTGGACAGAAGATCAACCAAAACAAATCGTCAATTACTTTCGCGTCTAAAACACTGGCAAGTCGACGGGAAAAAGTCAAGGTGGCGCTCCAAATCCACAAAGAGGGAGGTACCGGAAAATACTTAGGTCTCCCGGAAAATTTTGGAAGGAAAAAACGGGACATTTTTACCTCGTTAGTGGATCGTATTCGCCAACGAGCTCATAGTTGGTCTTCCCGCTTTCTCTCCGGAGCCGGAAAAGAAACGTTACTAAAGTCAATTCTCTCGGCTATCCCTTCTTACACCATGTCTTGCTTCAAACTTCCCAGGTCGGTATGTAAGCAAATCCAATCAGTTCTTACCCGATTCTGGTAGGATAGTCATCCGGAGGAAAAGAAGATGTGTTGGGTATCATGGGAAACGCTCACCAAGCCAAAACCGTGTGGTGGATTGGGCTTTCGAGAGATCGAAGCGTTTAATGACGCCTTATTGCAAAATTAAGCTGGAGAATATTACATAAACCGGAGTCATTGATGGCCCGTGTCTTGCTCGGCAAGTACTGCTCCTCGACTCCTTTCATAGAGTGTAAGCTCCCATCCAACTCTTCCCACGGCTGGCGCGGCATAATGGTGGGACGTGGTATCATTGAAAGAGGTATGGGATGGTTAGTGGGTTCTGGAGAGGAAATCAAGGTCTGGTATGATCCATGGCTGAGTTTAGACTCCCCACTAAAACCTATCGGACCTGCAAATGGGGACAGCTGTGAACTGAGAGTTAGCGAACTTATCCACCAGGATCATAGACTGTGGAACATTGACGCGATACGACGGTATCTCCCGGAGCAAGAAAATACCATTCTTAAGTTACCGTTGGGGAGACACAACAAAGATGCCTTAGCGTGGCTCCCAAGCAAGAATGGATTGTATTCGGTAAAGACAGGTTATCGCTTAGCTCTGGATGCTTTGGATAAGAATGAGGATTTTAACCCTGCTTGGATGAGAGACGTCTGGAAGATTAAGAGTCAGCCTAAGCTCCGATCGTTCTTATGGCGAGCTTTACAAGGAGCATTACCGGTGGGGGACCAACTGGAAAGGCGCGGTATGGCTGGGAACTTCAGTTGCAAACGTTGTGGTCAAAGAGAAAGCGTAGACCATGTCCTTTTGAACTGCGCCTATGCGCAAGAGGTATGGTCTCAAGCCCCTCTGTTCCTCCCACGCCTTGGCCAACATACAACATTGGCTAGCTTCTTAGCATCGGCAAGACAGAGCCGAGTCCTACCACCATCAGGGCTAAGAGATGTGGCCCTTTATTCATGGATCCTTTGGACCTCACGAAACAAACTTATCTTCGAGAATAAGGTCTTCTCTGTTTCGGAGGTGCTCACAAAAGCAATTAGAGATGCCCGTGAATGGATGTTCGCGCAAGAATCCTTACCAAGTCCAAAGAGAGGAATGTCACCACCGCCACCGGATACGGAGAACCTATCGGGTCTACTTTGTTTTGTGGATGCGGCATGGAACGCCTCTTCTTTGATATGTGGTTTAGGTTGGTGTTTCCGCTCCAATGCGGATGGAGATATGGGAGAATTCTCATCTACAAGCAGTCACGTGAACTCAACGCTTCTTGCTGAGGCAATGGCGGTTCGTGAAGCGCTTATAACAGCAGCCAGTTTGGGGGTTCGGGAACTACACGTATTCTCGGATTCTCAACTCCTCATGGCTATTCTCAACTCTGGCAATACCCATACGAGCTTATTTGCGGTTCTTCAAGACATTCAAGCTTCGTTACCTAATTTCAACTCTGTTTCCTTTAGTTACATTTCTAGAGTTGCCAATGTTCAGGCAGATACCATTGCCAAACGAGCTTTAAGCTCTGTATCACTCTCTGTGATGGCTACATCTTAATAAAATGAGTTTATTTCTGACCAAAAAAAAGAATATGATTCATTACTTAGTTGTTGTTAACCGTTGCTCCATAAAGTTTTTAGCTAATTATGCAAAGAAGACTTATGATAAGCCCGCCGATATATATAGATTTGGGCCTAAACATCCTATAAACAAGAAACCTAGAGGGTGATTGGTAATTGGCTGGACTTTAATTTTTTATAAAGTCTTTAAAGTTAAAAATTCTCCTAGACTTTAACCTAATAACAGTCGTAAAAATCCTCCTTAATTTTCTCACTTTATTTCTCTTTTTTTTCTTCCTACTTTTTTTTTACTTAAAGTTATTAATATGTGAGTTTATTTTTTTAAAAAGTTACAACCAATATTTTAAAGTAAAAATTTTAACAGTAAATTTTAATTTTAAAGTCATTACAGTTACAGTGGTTATAGTTCAAACCAATACACCCCCTATAATGTCATTGTTGCTTTCAAATCCCGAATATTGGCATAATGTAATGTTAATACACAAAAACCAAATGAAAACGTTGGTGTGTAAGTTAATTTGTTTAGCGTCACTATCTATATTGGTCCTGTTTTAACCTTCTTTATTTGTTCTTCTCATAAAACGTAAACAAGGAGCGTGTAGAAAATTTTTGAAAAAATAACCAGAAAAATAGAAACATATTTTTAGCTTTATTTTAAATTACATCGATATAAACTCAACCAAAATCTCTACTTAATAGGAGTAGATTTTTATTCCGTCTGTTTTTTCCTCTTAATTATAATTTTTCCTGATAATTCTGTTAATTTAGTTCTTTTATTTTATTTCTGATGCTCTTCTACTTAAATTTAGTCCGTTTATTTTATTTTGTCGACAGTGACGAGAGAGAAAAGGGGAAAAAAAGTTCTCTCTCACAATAATTAAGCCCAAAAGGACAGTTTCGTGAATTAAAGAAATAAATTGCAGAAAAAGTAATTAACATGTAAGTTAGTTTACTTTATTTGTCCGAACGTTTGAAAGTACGAAACGGAATCTTTAGTCAGCGGACACTGGTCGTTATGTGGATTGTAGAAAGAGAGAGAAACCAAAGACTACATAAATCTAACTAATACTTGCCATTTATACCCTTTCTAAGGGGTGGACGAAATACTTGAATCCGAATAACCGAACTAAACCCGACCCGAAAAAATAGAATCGAACCTGAACCAAAATCGTTAAAATATCCGAATGGATCCTAAACTTCAATATCCAAAGAACCGAACCCGAATCCGATCTGAACCGAAATATTTCGGTACCCGAAAACATCCGAACTATAATAATAAAATTAAATATATTAATTATTTTAGATCTAATATCCAACATTATTCAAAACATTTGGAGAAAAAATAAAAAAATTTCACAAGTATCGAAAAATACTTAAAATACCCCAAAATAATAAAAAATACTCGAAATACCGAAAATATTTACCGATTTTCACCAAAATACCCGAAATGAAATGGTTTTTTATATTAATTGTAGATATTTGCCTATGCATTGTTTAAATATATTTTTTTGTTGCTATTTTAGTTTTGTATTTTTTAAGTTTTTAAGATATATTTGGATTATTTAAAATTTTCACATAATTTAAACGGGTATCCGAACCCGAACCGAACCCGCAAAGACCCGAATCCGCAAAGACCCGAACCGAAAAACAAAAATACCCGAATGGGTCTTGAACCTCTAGACCCGAAAATCCGAAATCCGAATGGACCCGAATCGAACCCGAACGAGTATCCAAACGCCCACCCCTATTTCTAGTGATAGGTATGCAATTCAATTTTCAAATTAGAGTTCGATTCGCGCAACCGCGCAAGTATTTTTTTATTTTTATGTACTCAAAGTTCGGATAATATTCGATACTCGAAATATTGTGAAACAAAACTCTCTAGTGTAATTTTTAAAAAATGATATCAAATGATTAAACTTAAATTTCTGTAGTTTGTATAAATTATTTTTATAAATTTTATAGGTTATTTTAATTTTATAACCTATTATCAATTATATGCTATTTCATAACTTTTTTATAGGTTATTTGAAATTTAAGTTTTATCAATTTTATAAGTTATTTTGATAATAATTAGGTGAAAAAAATATTGGAATATTCTAATGTTATTCAAATTTATTTTTATTAGATATATTTAATAAAATTTCTAAGGCACATTTAATTTAAAAATATCACACATAAAGTGAATTGTGTACTTCTCTTTTAATAAGATAGATTCATTTTTGTTGTTATGAGGGTTTTAAGTCTATGATTATTTAACTTAAATTTTTGTATCTCGTTTGAAAAAAAATATTTTTAATATCAAATGTTCCAATGGATTTTAGTTACAATTTTTGTTAAACCAGATTAAATTAATTAGATTGGTTTTCAGATGCATATAATTGTGCGTATAATCCTTCTTCGTAGCTACTCTCTCTGTTTCATAATATAAGTTGTTTTAGAGGTTTGATTTTGTTTCACAACATAAGTTGTTTTTAAAATCTAATTTAAAAAGTTGTCTTAAAAGTTAAACTTGTGATCAAAATTCAATGCAAAACTTTTTTTTCCTTTATACTGCTATTCTCTTTCTTTAATTAAATTTCAACAACAAAAATATTCTCTTTCTAAAACATAAAAAGCAAAAAATGCATTAATATGCGCGGTTTTAGCCAAAACTACTTATTTAATGAAACAGAGAGAGTATATTACTATGGAAACTTGGGAAGCATTAATATGCTTATTTTTCCGTCGGCTTAGAAAGTAGTATTGTTTAGGACTAGACAAATTAGTGAAGATAAAGAGAGAATCGAACTAAACAATGCTCTGTATTTCAATACTTTGTTTCTCAGGTTACAAAGATCGAAACTTTTACAACTTAAATAAGAAAAGGAAGAGTCTAGAAACTTAGTCTAAAACCCTAGTAGTCACCACGTATCACTCGACACCTGTCTCCTCTCCTTGGGATTTCAAGCTCACAAATCAGTTGTGAAGAGCCAGCACCTCTTTCCTGGAAGTTGCTTGGTTAACGATTTGCCTATGAGCTGTTCCTTTGTCGTGACCTTGAGCAGGAGCTTTGTCCTTGTTCAAAGGTTTGGTGGGCTTTGGTTTTGTACTTGGGTCTTGTCTTGGATCCTTAATGAGCTTTATATCCACATCCCCCCCCCCCCCCNGAGGAGTCTGAACTGTGTTCGGAGGAGGCTGAACTCCAAGTTTGAGGCGCAGATCAAGGAAGACTCTACGAGGTAGAGGTTTAGTAAATATGTCGGCAAACTGAGCTGTTGTTGGAACATGTTGAGTCTCGATGAACCCCAATGCAACCCTTTCCCGTGTGTAGTGAGAGTCGATGTCAAACGCTTTTGATCGATTGTGCATTGCTGGATTGGTAGAGAGGTACACCGCCGAGAGATTATCACAATAAACATTAGCCGACTTAGTATGAGGAACTCGTAAATCTATCAAGACTGATTCAATCCATGTGATCTCAGCTGCCGTCTCAGACAAGGCACAGTATTCTGCCTCTGTCGAGGACCTTGAAACAATTGTTTGTCGCTTCGCCGACCATGAGATCGAATTTGAGCCAAGAAGAGTATAAAATACAGTTGTGGGTCGTCTGGTTTTCTTGCAGCTAGCCCAACCACTGTTGCTATAAGCTGTGAGTGTAAGGTCTTTGTGTCGGAGAATGTTAATTCCAAGGTTAGTTGTACCTCGAATATAACGCATCACTCCCTTAAGAAGTTGGAAATTTGTCACCGTTGGAGAATGCATTCTTCTACAAATCATATTCACAACAAATTATATATCCGGACGAGTAAGGGTTAAGTATTGAAGCTTTCCCGCAAGGCTTCTAAAATATGTAGGCTCGGAAAACAATTCAAAATCAGTCACCAGATAAACTTTAATTGGCAGAGGAGTTGACATTGAATCGTAGGAATCTATATTTGCAAGCTTGAGTATTTCTTCAGCATATCTTCTCTGATTTAAGAACAGTCCATCGTCATGAGGTTTCCCAGAAAGTAATGAACATCTCCAAGATCCTTCATACAGAATTTGCTGTTCAGCTTTTGTATTAGCGATTTGAACAGCTCCGGGTCACTTCCTGTTAATAGAATGTCATCGACATAAAGTAACAACACAATGGTCTTTCCTTGTTGGTGATAAGTGAAAAGCGGAGGGTTAGCTTTACTGCAAACAAATCCAAAGTCAATGAGAAACGAACTAAACATAGCATACCATGCACGAGGAGATTATTTTAGCCCGTATATTGCCTTAGTAAGGTGACACACATAATCTGGATGTTGAGGATCAATAAAACCAGGAGGTTGTCTCTTGAACACTACTTCTTGAAGTTCGCCATGTAAGAAAGCGTTCTTTACGTCTAATTGAGTTATTGATCAACTTATGACAGTAGCAATATCAAGCACAAGGCGTATTGTACCTGTGCGAATAATCGAACTATATGTTTCTGTATAATCAAGTCCTTCTTCTTGATTGTACCCTTGAGCTACTAATCTGGCTCGAAACTTATCTAGTGACCCGTCGGGATTGAGTTTGGTTCTGAATAGCCATCTACATCCCAAGATATTCATGTCTGCAGTAGGAGGAACCAAAGTGAAAATGTCTCTTTCATATATAGTATTCATCTCGTCACCCATTGCATCTGTCCAACCAGGGTGTTTAAAGCTTCTTCAACGGAATTTGGCTCAGCTGGAATGGATTGAGAAGAGAATAGCGCATACCGAGGGTTTGGTTTGTGTATTCCCATCTTTCCTCTGGTGGTCATTGAATGATTATTTTGATTGAAGGGAGCAGGGTCATCTTCAAAAGTAGAGCTTGACTCACTTGGCTCATTTCCTGGCTGGTTCAGCGTATTATCATCTTCCAAGTATGAGCTTGAAGCAGAATTAGAAGTTGACTCTCCTGAGGCGTTAGAGAGAGGAGACAGTCCATGTTCATGTTATGCTGCATTAGTATGAACCGTTTCTGGTGCAACATTACTAGTATTATGATGAACCAGAGGAAATTGTATTTGAGAAGTGGAGTTGTGTTCTTTTAGACTCTCGATATCAGTATGTCTTTTCCAAGCTTCAAGTAAAGAACTTTTGTATCTAAGGACCAAGTTTCTGAACTGATTTGCAAAGGGAAAGTCAGCTTCATTAAAGATTACGTGTCGTGAGGTGTAAACTTTTCCCGTCGGAGGATAAAGACACCGATACCCTTTATATTGTAAGTTGTATCCCAAGAAGACACATTGAAGCGACCTTGGTTCCAACTTATGATCAGTAAGCGGACGAAGACATTAGTAGCAAGAAGAACCAAGAACCCTTAATGCATTGTAATCTGGTTTAGTTTTAAACAGAACCGAGTAAAGACTCTGACTTTGCAGTGAGGAAGAAGGCAACATATTGCTCAAGTAACATGCCGTAAAGAAAGCCTCGACCCAGTAATGAAGAGGGAGATGACCGTTGAACATCATAGTTAAGCCAAATTCAATAAAATGGCGATGTTTTCTTTCGGCAAGCCCGTTTTGTTGAGGCGTATATGGGCAAGAGATTTGATGTTTGATGCCATGAGAGACCAAGTGATTCATAAATCTTTTACTTGTAAATTCACCTCCTCCATCACTTTGAAAACATTTGATCTTGGAATTGAATTGATTTTCAACCAACTTTTGAAACCCAAGGAATACTTCATAAAAAATGGATTTAAACTTCAATGGATAAAACCATGAATACCGAGAGAAATCATCCACAAACACAACATAGTACTTGAATCCTTGAACCGATACAATAGGCGATGGTCCCCAAAGGTCACAATGAACTCGATTAAGAGGTTCCGATGATCTAGACTCAGAAACGGTAAAAGACAACTTTGAGCTTTTGCTCATTTGACACGGTTCACAGACAGGAGACTTGATGACTTTATTTATACTTATTTCCTTGTTGTTCTTGAGAAGTTTAAGAACTTGAGAGTTTGGATGTCCTAAACTTTGGTGCCATATTGCATCACTAGTAGCTTGCTGCCGACAAGAATAGAACGTCATAACTTCAGGATTCTTCAACACATAGATGCTATCATGTCGAGGTCCTTTTGTCACCCCTCTCTGAATGATTAGATCAATAATATAGACATGATTAACATTGAAGAAGACACCACAAGGCTAATCATCACACAATTTTGAAACAGAGAGAAGAGATTTTTTAATCGATGGACACACCAGCACATCATTAAGTTGTATACTACCTGTGGGAGTAGCAAGAGATGATGACCCGATGTGCGTGATTGGTAAAAAGGCTCCATCACCGACCATGATCATATCACTTCCAGAATACGAAGCATAATCTTTAAGTGAACTAGATGAGGCAGTGACATGAGCTAAAGCTCCCGAATCGGGATACCATTCGGTATCATTTGAGACTCGAAGAGTAGACAAGACTTGTGTGATGTTCTCGGATTGAAAGTTGTTGTCGTATCTGTTGTAGCATTTCAAAGCCGAGTGTCCGATTCTGCCACAGATTTGGCAAGTTGGCCTCTCATGATTAGAGTTGTTGACACTAGAAGAATGCTGAGTAAAACCCATGCCTCTAGAAGTGAATCCACCACGACCACAATTACTACCAAACCTTCCATTATATCCACAACCTCTGGGACCATTGTAACCAGACCTGAACCCACTTGAACCACCATATGTCTGAGTTTGAAAGGCCAGACGAGCATTAACTTCTGAGCGATTTCAGCAGCTTCATACGACTGTAGACGTTGATCAAAATTTGATCCAAGTTTTTTGAAGAAGATAATTTTAAAAGATGTTTATAATTATTGTATCGACTTATAATTTTGACGAGTGACACCAGCTCTACTGGTAAGAATTAGTTTATTCGGTCCTAAGGGTCGCAGATTCAAGTGTTTTGTTCATTTTTTCTGTACGTCGTTTTGTACTAGTTAAAACGCAACGTTTTCATATAACGGTTTCGTTTGATTTTTTGAGGGCAAAGTTGACAGAGGGTTTAAAATATTAACGGAGTTAACTTTGAGGAGTTTTTGCGTTAAATCTTTAGTTGTGGGGTTAGCTCACGATTGATCTTTACTTGAGGGGTTTTTTCACAAAAACCTTAATTGAAACTATCAAAAGATGTGACCAATTATTGACAAGATAACCACATCGTGATGGTCTAATAGTTTCTACTAGATGAAGAATTGCCCTGTTGGTTTTAGGCCAGGATCGATCCCCCTTTACTACGAAATTATTAGCTCCTCTGTTCTCAAGAATTAACCATCGTCCTCAATCTACTTGCATCAGTGCACGAGACGCAACGTGTTTGGGTGCTTGGATTCAATTTTAAATCAAACATATGTAATTTGGATAACCCTAATTCTTAACTTTGCTTGTCCAGGTAAACTTTTTTTTAACTGTGTACACAAATACTATTTACTCAAATTCAAATGTTTAACTATACAAATCAATAAATACAATCATATTATTTTGATAAACTAAATCTTCTCTTTTTCTTTTGGTTTTATGAAATCCATATCATCACACAAACACACAAATATGTGAATGTGAGATCCTCTGTTTTAGTGTCAGAAACAGAGACATTCTTTTCTAGGGATTTTACCGGTACGAAGTATAACTTTTGCTTTCTCCTTCACCTTCAACTCTTGGCTCTGCCTTTGTTTCTTTGCATGATCTCTTGCACCTTCAACAATCAGTTCAATGTATTCTGTATCTTCTCTAAATCTTTGTAAACCTCTCTTCCTCCTCTGTTCTAGTTCCCTCTGCTTTACATTGTACCAACCGGTTAGAGAAAAAAAGAGATCATCCAGTCAAAAGGATCATGAAGTTATAAATCATTATCAAACCTCAGTTTTTTCCAGCTTCCTTCGAGCTTTGTTCCTCTTCTTGGCTTCCCAAAGATCAATCTTTCTGTTTAACTTCTCGTACCTGCTTTTGTAATACATATATGTGAATGTAATAACAACTCACACAGATAATAACTTCTTTTAGGTATTGAAAGTTACCTTGCTTTGATCTTAGCTACTTCAGCTTTTTCCCAAGCATCAGCGGTAGAAACATCACTTTCAAGTTTCTTCCCTGAATCTTCACGCTGCTTGGTGTGATCACCTTTCAAGTTAATGCAAAAAGTCGAAGCCTTTTTGACCGATGGTGACTTTCTCGCTGGAGACTTTGACGTGCTTGATAAGTTTCTTGGTCCCTTAGGCACCTTATCTCTCTTGCTTCTTGATAAAGAAGCTCTCTGGTCAAGGCCACTCTGTTTTGTTTAAAAATTATCAAACTCAAACTTTCCCAAAAGTCATTTTCTTTTAACTAATGACCGCTTACATAATAACTTTCTCTCCAAGTTTGATCAGAAGTGGTTATGGCATAAGCAGTGGCTGCAACTGCGACTGTGTGATCCATGTCGCTGATCGGATCATATCTAAGATCGCTCATTTTCCTGAAGAAGTGCTTCTGTAACCAGTTTGATGACTTCTTCTTATCTACCAACACACATAAAATATATAATCAAAGCATCAAAGATTGACTGATTAGGTTATCAAGAAAAAACAGAGCAGAATTTTTCTGACACCTTTGAATGAAACAGACTTCCTTGGTGCTACTCTTTTATCTCTGGTGGAGTTAGAAGCCTCTTCAGTTTTCTCTTTGGCAGCTGAATGCTTCCTCCTGAAACAAACTTATACATCAATATATTGTAAATCTCTCTCTATGGTTGAATACAAAAAGAAGATGAATCTAGATATTTTAACCTTGTCTGCTTGATCAAGCTATCCATTTCAAACTAACATATGATAGGAGGACTTGATAGGGTTTGGATAGAAGAGGGTTTTGGGTTTTCAAGGGGTTTTAAGATCATTGCTTTGAGAGCAAGTTACAGATTTGAATCATAAAGGTGTGTAGGTTAAGTAAAGAACACTTTCTTTCTTTGTTTTTTGGTTCTTTGCTTTCTCAAATGGATAGTGAAAAGAACAACATCAAATTCCTCTTTCTCTATATTCAATTTTCATATATGCATCTAGGAATCATTTACATGTAGAAAACACATCAACTACATACAATCATCTCGTCTTAACAAAGAAAATTGAAACTTCATAACAGGATAACATTGTGAGAGTTGTAACTTGCATATAACTAAACAAGGAAGTCTGCTTCAGAGAGTTTGAAAACTGTATGCGTTCCAATCGCCTTCACGTTTCTTTTGAATGCGTTACCTTCTATGTACCTGCAACATATATACTGTCTTAACAAAGAGACCTTAGAGAGAACATTTTGCCTTAAAAAGAGAGATTATGAATCCTACATATCCTTTAGGTTCGGATGTCTGTATAAGGCTTCAGGGATTTTCCCACTGAACTGATTGTGATCCAAGTGCCTGAAGAATAACCAAAACATGCTCTAAGGATTTTCATAAGCACACAGCTCTTTCAGATCAATTCTTATGGTCATGAATTTAGTAAAGGAGAGAGGCTTACAAATAAGTTAGTCTTTCAGATCAATTCTTATTGCTCCAGTCATTTTGTTGTAAGACAAGTATCTAAACTTAAATAAATTGTAAGATTAGATAGGGAGAGATATGAAAAATATGTTGTGTGTTCATACATCAAAAGATGTGATCAAGTACTTACAAGACTTCAAGGTTTGTTAGATTTGCAAGCTTGTTTGGGACTTCTCCAGTGAATAGTTATTGTTCAGAAACCTACAGCCAAAAGTCAATTTGTTGTTGTGTAGATCGCTGCCAAAGATTCATCACAATCCAATTCTTTTCAACAACTACTACTTGACGCAATGGATATATATATACCAAACTCGAAAGAAAACCGACAAAACAAGCAGAGAGATTGCAAGTCTGTGAGGCTTACAGAACAGTGAGATCTAGGAGACTCGTTACAGCCATTGGGAAATTCCCAGATATCGACATTGCAAACACTTGTCTGCAAACAGATCACAAACAAAAATTTTAGTAGAAACAGAGTAAAATTTCAGAGTTTGATTGTGAGTTCAAAGATTACAGCTTTGTGCGACACGGTGATTGCCGACTGTGGAACAAGTAACACCGGACCACGGCGGCAAATCTCCGTCGCCGCAAGGATCATCACCGACCCAAGAGTACACTACTCTCCATCCAACCAAACCCTTTATCTCATTCAACGCTTTCACTGTTGCCACATCTCCACGAAAATCAAAATCAAAATCAAAATTCTGGAGAACCAAACGGAGTCAGAGAGCTTTACCGTCTCGTTTAAGCGTTTTAGCGAGGGAGACATTGATCAGAAGCAGAAGAGCGTAAATTCGGAAGATCAAAGACGACGACTTCAAACTCAAATACGCCATCGCCGTCGATTATGCTGCAGATGGGTCTGTGTATTCTCGGGAATAAGTAAGAAGAGAAGAAACCGATTTTCTTAAGTGGGTAAGTGAAAATGGTGTGAGAGACAAAGAAAGGATTTGTTTATCGTCGCCATGGAAAGCAACAAGCTTTGCTTCAGTGGAAACGAAGCGAACTCGGCATGACTAAAAATTAGTTAATATCCCATTAATTTCGTAAAAGGCTTATTAAAGCCCATATTATTGGGCTTTTAGGCCCATTTTAGAAGAAGGTGATACGTCATTAATCAATATTTGTTTAAAAATAGCTTCTTTTAATTAAAAACCAATCATTCACAGCGAACGATGAAACGTCGTCGTGTTAAACCTATTGTTTTATAATATCTTCATCTCCGGCTGCTCCGGCCATAATCTTTTCTTTTCTCCGATCACTAATCGATCGCCATGGTCGCTAACTTTTCTTTCTTCCTCCTCTTTGTATCTGTCTTCGTCTCCTCTGCTAATGCAGAAGCGGCCATTTCTATTTCCTCCAAAACTCTGAATCGATCTGGCGATTCCGTCGTCATTCAATGGTCCGGCGTCGAATCTCCCTCCGCTCTCGATTGGCTTGGAATCTACTCGCCGCCGGAATCTCCTCATGATCACTTTATCGGTTACAAATTTCTTAACGCTTCTTCTACGTGGAAAGATGGTTTCGGTTCGATTTCTCTTCCTCTCACCAATCTCCGATCAAACTATACGTTTCGGATCTTCCGCTGGACGCAATCCGAGATCAATCCGAAACACATGGATCATGATCAGAATCCTTTACCAGGAACCAAACATCTCCTGGCTGAATCTGAGCAGGTGACTTTCGGATCTGGCGTCGGTCTCCCGGAGCAGATCCATTTGGCGTATACGGATAAGCCTAACATGATGCGTGTTATGTTCGTAGCTGGAGATGGAGAAGAACGATTCGTGAGATACGGTGAGTCCAAGGATTTGCTTGCTAACTCCGCGGCGGCGCGTGGGATGAGGTACGAGAGAGAGCACATGTGCAATTCTCCGGCTAATTCCACCATCGGCTGGAGAGATCCCGGTTGGATTTTCGATACCGTTATACAGAATTTGAATGGAGGCGTTAGATTCTATTATCAGGTAACACCATAACGAAGCTTTGTCAATGATTGTGATTCTTCTGGTGTTTTGTGTAGTGCATTGTTGTTATTTATCAATGGTGATGTCTTTGTGAGAAGTATTGTTCATGAATCATATGTTTCGATTTCTTTAATCTCTTTAGGTTGGGAGTGATTCTAAAGGATGGAGTGAGATTCTTAGCTTTGTTACTAGAGATGAATACGCAGAAGAAACCATAGCTTTCATGTTTGGAGATATGGGTTGCGCTACGCCTTACACAACATTTATCCGCACACAAGATGAGAGTATATCTACTGTGAAATGGATCCTCCGTGACATTGAAGCTCTTGGTGATAAGCCAGCCCTTGTTTCACACATTGGTGATATAAGCTATGCTCGTGGTTACTCGTGGGTATGGGATGAATTCTTTGCACAGATCGAGCCTATCGCCTCCAAAGTTCCTTACCATGTCTGCATTGGCAACCATGAGTATGATTTTCCTGCTCAGCCGTGGAAACCCGATTGGGCAGCTTCAGTTTATGGAAACGATGGTGGTGGTGAATGTGGTGTGCCGTATAGTATTAGGTTCAACATGCCTGGAAATTCATCAGAGCCCACCGGGATGAAAGCTCCTCCGACAAGGAATCTGTATTATTCTTACAATATGGGAACGGTCCATTTCCTTTATATCTCAACAGAGACGAATTTCCTTAAAGGAGGGAGTCAATACGAATTCATAAAGCAAGATCTAGAGTCTGTAAACAGGAAGAAAACGCCGTTTGTTGTTGTGCAAGGACACAGACCGATGTACACTACGAGCAACGAGATTAGAGATACTATGATTAGACAGAAGATGGTTGAACATTTGGAACCTCTATTTGTGAAGAACAACGTTACACTTGCTCTGTGGGGACATGTTCATAGATACGAAAGGTTTTGTCCGATAAGCAACAACACTTGCGGAAAACAATGGCAAGGAAACCCGGTTCATCTTGTGATCGGTATGGCTGGACAAGATTGGCAACCGATTTGGCAGCCAAGACCAAACCATCCAGAACTCCCCATATTCCCTCAGCCTGAACAGTCAATGTACCGCACTGGCGAGTTTGGGTACACTCGTCTATACGCAAACAAAGAAAAGCTCACTGTTTCATTTGTGGGTAACCACGACGGAGAAGTTCACGACATGGTTGAGATTTTGGTAACTGGAGAAGTAATCAGCGGGATTAAAGAGAGTAGTACTAAAAGCCCAAGTCTTAAAACCGTTTCTTCGACACTTGTGGGAAAATCCGAATCTAATGTCGCATGGTATGTCAAAGGAGCTGGCTTGATGGTTATGGGCACGGTTTTAGGGTTCATCATCGGATATTTTACCCGAGGAAAGAAAGGATCAGCATCTGGTAACCGTTGGATCCCAGTCAAGAGCGAGGAGACATAGTTAACCGGAATCTATTTAGAGGGCACGATTTGTATATAGTATATTCTTCTGTCCCACGGTTAAGAGATATGTTTCTTTACAACTAAGTTGGGAAGAACATAGTAAGTGTTGCTGTTCATTGTAATAATATTGATTCTTGTAGCAATCTTGTCTTCTCATTGCTTAAGTTTGAAGAGTTTGTATCTATATATTGATATAACATTACATTACAATAAGTATATAACCTAATATAATTTTTTGAAGTCTAGTTCTCTCAATAGTTCAAAATCGGTTACAAGAGTTTTATACATCCATAACCAATAAATATTGAAAAAAGTAAAAATTTGGTTTGGGATTTAAGATTTTATTTTATTTGGATTGGATGATTGGATCACTCCTAATATATTATTTGGAAAAATATGGTTTACAACATTTCTACTACAGAATAAAATGAGTTACTATTGACAATTTTTGAATCAAATAGATAAAGAAAGAAAAAATTTCAACTTTTAAGAATGTAAAGAGAGAAAATACATATATAAGAATTGTAGTAAACTTTTTTGAGGCTGTGTGTTTATTTAGAAAGCAAGTGACGTGCCCGTTGATTAGCTCCTTTAACCCGAGAGTTAAGCTCATCAACATCATCTTCAAGATGATCAAGAGCTTTGTTTTGCCTGCAAAAATTTCCCGTAATAATAATTGAAGTATTTCTATAGGCACATACATATACGTATAAGAAAATGTATGAAAATGTATCTGACTTGTCGAGCTCAGATCCCATATCAACAGCCATGCTCTTAAGATCACCCAAAATGTCACTTAAATCCGAAAGTCCATCGTCTTGCTTCGCCTTCTCTTGCTGCAAAACATAAACATTACAAGTTCCTTAATTAAGCATTTAAAAGATTAACTATTTCTTGCACAATCAACAACACAAACCTCAACTTTCTGTAATGCGTTTGTTGGTTGTTCTAGAGATGGTGGTTGGCTACTCGACCGCCCTTTCCCACCCAATCCGAGCTTATCTCGCTCCTCCTTGTGACTCCCGCTTTTCTTCGACGGTTTATCTAAAGATTCAACCAACAATCATACATATTTATAAGAATCAAGAATCAAGAATCCAAGAATCCAAGAACTCAGAAATGTTAAAAGAAAAGGAAAGTTGAGATGATGTAAGTTATTTAACCTGGTGTGATCATAGGTCCTGCGATCTCTTTAGTCTTCTTCGGTTTCCATGGCTTAGAAAACATACCTCCTAAGTTGTTCAAAAGCTTCTCTCCCTGATCTCAAAACACTTTTTTTCTATCAACAATCCAAAGAAAAACAGAACACATAACTTATTTCGTCTTTTCGGGTAGAAGAAATTACCCGGCTAAGATCTTTATCCATTTCAACGGCCATAACATGAGTCCTAGTGATCTGTTCACCTTGTTCATGCAACATTTCGAGCGTCTTTGTAGCATCAGATCTTATATCTTCGGCGATTTTAAGACAATTGTTTACACCTTTGGTTGTTTCTTCGGCTTTATAAACCGCGTACTTCTCTAGCTCTTCTGTCGTTTGGTTCTGAAGACCACCGGAATCTTGGAAACCGCTCTTGTATCTGTCTTCATCGTCAAAATCTGGTGTTATCAAGATTGGCTCTGAAGAAGTTCTTCTCCCTGCATTGATTGTTCCTCCTTTGCTGTTTGATGATTCATTATTAGTTTGTTTGTTGTTCCCCGGAGATTTGAGAAATCCAAACATCTATTCAAAACAATGAGATGATGATTGATAAAAGATTGAAACTTTACGATCAGAACGAGATGTAATCAAGAAAGTTACCTGTGAAATTTCTGAGAAGAAGACTCGAGAGAGAGAGAGAAAAGATTTCTGTTAAAGAAAGATGAAGAGAAAGGAAAAAGGAAAATGGTTATCCAAAAATAGAAACCTTTTAAACAGAGATACGAATTTTCAAGAACTGGTCAAGAAGAATCGTTTTTGATTCTCTCTCTCTGTACCGTTCAAGGGATCTTGAGGTGAAGGGAGAAGCGTCGGAGAAGGAGAAGTGATCGACCTTCACGTCCTCTGCTTCTTCCTGCCATTAAAGTCTCTCTCTCTCTGTTCTGTTATTACCAAACACACACTCTGTTCTATAGTGAAGTTTTCTGCATAAGCAAGGTTCTGTTTCTCAACATTTTTTAGATATAAAGGAAATGAACTTTGAAACATTGTATTACAGATGACAAAAAGTTAGTTTATTAAACAGGTTTGAAGATTTTTTTGTCTTCTTCTTACAACAAAATCTAATTCTGATTTTACAAAGGGGAATAAAAATAAAACCAAAAATATCAAAAGAGAAAACAAAAGCTTCCAGGGCTTGAACTATACAAGAGAACTCCCTGAAAATTTCCAACTTGGGATTTTCTTAAATAATGCATTTACAAACACAAGATTTTAGAACTAAGAGCAG
This sequence comes from Anastatica hierochuntica, assembly GCA_900406275.1. NCBI lineage: Eukaryota > Viridiplantae > Streptophyta > Magnoliopsida > Brassicales > Brassicaceae > Anastatica > Anastatica hierochuntica. The sequence goes on from OVAN01003720.1 coordinate 25,609, forward strand.
AGTTAACAATGGAGATTGGAGACAGTTCTTCATTTTACTTTCTTCTGGAGAAATCATCCCATGGGTCTTCTTGGCCAAAGATTTCGTCGATGATGTTTGAAGTTGGTAGAAGATCAATGCTCTTCGACCAATAATGATCTGGTAGTATTGAATCGCCAGAATCAAATGAATATGAATGATCGACAAGATCATTGCCGTTGCGCCAGTTACTTCCAGTGTTGGATTCTTCTCTGTTTCTAACTGGATATTGAGGGTATGCTGCATTGGAGGTCTGAAAATCAAACGACATGCACGAATCGTCTTCAATATTCAGTTCATCTTCTTTCTCTTCATCTCTCGAGAAGAGTTCTCCGCTTTTCTCATCTGGAGTTCCAACAGAACCATAAAAGGTGTTGTCATACTCTACTTGCCACTCGTCATCATCACTATCAACATCCAAGCTTCTAGAACGATTCTGGACAGCTCTTCTTCGCAAGATGAAGACATTGAAATAATAGCTCACTATTTCCTTCATGGTTCTTGAAGGAAACGCAGACTTTAGGTGTTTCCAGAAATCCCGGCCCTGTGAAACGGGATTGGAGTAAACAGTCTCGTGAAATAGATCTTCCTCGTCTTCAGTCAATTTATTAGCAACTTCCTCCCCCATTTCACAGAGACCTATATTCAGACATCTTTCGTATCCAATAGTCTCAAATAAGTCCTCTCTGTTTTCCCTGATATGCTGCTGCACACATCTCATGGAACCTTTATCCAGGCAAATGCATTCCTCTCTTCCTTTACCGACTTTGCAAACATCGGTTTCACAGTCAGGCATTGGAATTACGCACTTCCCCAACACTCGTTCTTCATCTAAACCAATAGCATGACCCGACTGTTCCTTGACACAATCGGGAATATCAGCCTGGTAATCCGGCCCGATTGGAACTTGTTTTCTCGGAGACATCTGACACCAATAAACATCCTCTGTCGGGCAAACTGGTGTCCAAGGGAAATCTGTCTCAGGAGATTCGTGAGAAAGGGAAGACTGAGTCGTTGCTCCAGACTGAGCATCCTCCAAACACAAACCAGTCGTGACCCAAGAGAAGGGTGCATTGGTTTCAAACCCCTTCTCAACATTATTGTCACATTTAAACCCGCAGAGATCACTCAGATCATCTCCTGTTAGTAATAACAATAATAATTAAGCAAGCTGCTTGAGTTTCATCATGTTAACCCCTATGCAAGGTGCATATTATTGTTACCTAAGACACCTGTTTTCTCCAAGGAAACACGACACGAAACACCTCCATCTAGTTTGGCAAGCTTAAAGTTGACCTCTTGCACATCCTCAGCGTCAAAAGTTCGCTTGAAACCCATTCTTTAACCTGTAAAATGAGAACCATAGCCATTTAGTTACTTGAACGTGAAGGTAAACTAACATCCACAGACAAGTGACAACTTAAGTCCATTTAACTAGCAAGAGAAAAAAAAAGGAAATATTTTTATTTACCCCCAATTTAATTTAATTTTAAAAAATCCCCAAATTTGAAGAAAAACCTAACCCTAGATTAAAATTTCACGGCTTCAATCATCAAATCAGGAATCAAAAATCATATAATCGATAATTATCAGGAAAATAAACAAAAGCCCTCTATTAATTGAAGGATCTGACAAACCCTAGAACATCGAAGTCTACGAAGCCCCAAATTGGATTGGGAAAATTGAAATTAAGAACGAATCTGGTAAATAAACTGTACGAAATCGAACATCTAAACAAAAGATTGGTCAGATCTGGTGTTCAAACATCTAGATCTAGAAATTCGATGAGTCAAACCCTAGATTTGAACACAACGAAGCGATGATATCAAAACAGGTATCAATCGAAAGATGAAATCAAGAGGAAAAAGAATATTACAATAGATCTGAAGATTAATCTGGAAGAAGGAATAGATCTGAACAAGAAATTTCGAAAGCGGCTAGGGTTGAAAGACTCGTGCTTTTTTCAATTTAGGGGAAAAACCCGATTTTGAAACCCGGATTAAATTCGGATACCGAGACAACATCGAAAGAGGTGTACCTTATTAAATCCCTTTTGACTGAGTCGAAATTACGAAATTACCCTCGCCTTTTATACTTGCACACGTGCGTTGCAACTTGCGTTGGAATATCCTCGTATTTAAACCGGAGGAAATTGGTATAAGAAACAAACCGGACCATGTTAATTGGACCGGTTTAAGATTCCTATAAATTCCCAATCAGACATCTCACGCGACCACTCTTCTTGAACCTGTCGACAACACTCTCGAGTAGATTCCTCCTTCTCTGCATCTCTTTGATTCTGGAGCTATACAAATTCTTCGAATCCTTCAGATTTAATCATCGGTGAATCTTCTCGTGATCAGAATAGGTATAACTAGTATAAGGTCCGCGCTAATGCGCGGACAAATTATTGAACTCATGGAGCCAAATAAAAAAA